>CAEFZY010046115.1:0-11584 GCA_903066815.1 Brachyrhaphis roseni
CATTAAACCAACCGGTTCACAGCCAAACCATTAAACCAACCGGTTCACAGCCAAACCATTAAACCAACCGGTTCACAGCCAAACCATTAAACCAACCGGTTCACAACCAAACCATTAAACCAACCGGTTCACAGCCAAACCATTAAACCAACCGGTTCACAGACAAACCATTAAACCAACCGGTTCACAGACAAACCATTAAACCAACCGGTTCACAGCCAAACCAGTAAACCAACCGGTTCACAGCCAAACCAGTAAACCAACCGGTTCACAGCCAAACCATTAAACCAACCGGTTCACAGCCAAACCATTAAACCAACCGGTTCACAGCCAAACCATTAAACCAACCGGTTCACAGCCAAACCATGTAGAAAGTGTGTTTGGGTTTCAGTTGGGGAACAGAGGTTTCCTCTGGACTGATGGTGTTTGTGTCTGAATTGTCTGCTTGCAGGACAGAAGAAGACCACCGCGACCTGATAGCGGAGACCATCCTGAAGATCACAGACGTCCAATCTGAAGATCTGCAGCAAAACTTCACCTGCTCAGTGAGAAACGCGCGCGGCTCCATGACCCGTTGGGTCCAACTGGAGGAAGAGGGTGAGGAAGACTCTGGGTTGAACCCTGGCTGAAGCTCTGTGGGGGCTAGGCTGCAGCAGTTTTGCTAACTTGCAGCTGTTTTGCTAACCTGCAGCCATTTTGCTAACTTGAAGACGTTTTTCTAACTTTGAGCTGTTTTGCTAACTTGAAGCCGTTTTGCTAACTTGAAGCCGTTTTGCTAACTTGAATACGTTTTTTTAACTTGCAGCTGTTTTCTAACTGCAGCAGTTTTGCTAACTTGCAGCTGTTTTGCTAACCTGCAGCCATTTTGCTAACTTGAAGACGTTTTTCTAACTTTGAGCTGTTTTGCTAACTTGAAGCCGTTTTGCTAACTTGAAGCCGTTTTGCTAACTTGAATACGTTTTTTTAACTTGCAGCTGTTTTCTAACTGCAGCAGTTTTGCTAACTTGCAGCTGTTTTGCTAACCTGCAGCCATTTTGCTAACTTGAAGACGTTTTTCTAACTTTGAGCTGTTTTGCTAACTTGAAGCCGTTTTGCTAACTTGAAGACGTTTTGCTAACCTGCAGCTGTTTTGTTTCCAGTGCCGCTGCCCTCCGTGGAGCTGGGCTGCGGCCTCGGCATCACGCTGGTGCTCATGCTGCTGCTCTTTGTGGTTTATCACGTCTTCTGGCTGGAGCTGCTGCTGCTGTACCGCTCCTGGTTCGGCACCGACGAGCGGTACACAGGTAGGCTCCCCAACTCAGCACCTCCAGGATACAGGACACTTCAGTTTGGCTTAAAGCATCCCAGCTACGGGACGGTCCGACTCGCTGCCTTTCAGAGGGGAAGGGTCTGCATCACCGCCATCTTTTCACTGTTTATTTTCCTGACTGCGCTCGGAGCTTTTAGTGTATTAAACCGTTCATAAAAACAGAGCGACGCCGTCAAACACCCAGACGTGTTTTATAGCAAAGCTTTTAAATCTGAGCGCCACCTGCTCTGCTGCCAGTTAAATCTACAAAGTGAAAGCTGCAAACATCTTCCTGCGACTCGGGTCCAAACTCTGCAGATCTTTAAGAACTGAGGAATAAACTCAGACGTTTATTTCTCAGAACTAAAATGTCAAATAGATCTGATATCATGGGGGATTTCCTGCTTTGTCTCAGGCGAAGCTGGTTTCACAAAACATGTTGAGAGAAGATCTCAAAATTAGTAGAGAAGGAAAATTATCTCTTTTTTTTTGTGAAAAATAAAACAGTTGCGACACATTTGGAAACCGCACACAGCCCTTTAGAGATAAAACCGTCAATCACCATGTTTACTTTAACTTATAAATTTATATTAAATCCTGCTCTTTAAAAGTGGAAAATAATTTATTTTAATCATTGGAAAAAACTTGTAGGTTACAGTTTTTAGCTATAAGCTAAAACTTGTTTTAACGCATCATAATTTCTTCTCAACAGATTCTAATAAATCGTAATCAGTTATTTCAGCTGTGTATCATATAAATTTATTTATGTAAAGTTTAATAAAACTTAATCACACTTGGATGTTCCTGACCAAGCTGCAAATCGCAACAAAACGTTCTTTAGCCTAGCCTAGCCTAGCTGAGTTTAGCTTTGCATAGTTTACCTCATCAGTTCAAAATGATCTTAATTTATCTGATTTTAACTTTATGTTGAATGATCTCACCTCAGTAGTTTAGCATAGCCTGTATTAGTTGCTGTATGCTGCTGAGTTTGGTTTAGCTTAGCTTTCCTTGAATTAGCTAATCATATTTAGTTAAAAGTAGTTTAGCATACTTTTGCTTGATTTATTTTATTTTGGTTTAGGTTACTTTATCTTTAACATTTTAGTCTACAGGGGTTGGACAATGAAACTGAAACACCTGGTTTTTGGTGTAGGGCCTCCTATTGCGGCCAATAGAGTCAATTCGTCTTGGGAATAACATATAGACGTCCTGCACAGTGGTCAGAGGGATTTTAAGCCAATCTTCTTGCAGCATAGTGGCCAGGTCACGACGTGATGCTGGTGGAGGAAAATGTTTCCTGACTCGCTCCTCCAAAACACCCCAAAGTGGCTCAATAATATTTAGATCTGGTGACTGTGCAGGTCATGGGAGATGTTCAACTTCACTTTCATGTTCATCAAACCAATCTTTCACCAGTCTTGCTGTGTGTATTGGTGCTAAAATGAGATGTGTTTCAGTTTCATTGTCCAACCCCTGTTAGCCTGTGTTAGCTTAGCATACTTTACCTTGACTTAGCTTAGTTAGGTTATTTTGCTTGAGATTAGCATTGTTTACTGGGTAGGCTAAATGCTGTTTCACCTTTCCTCTGCTTAGCGTAGTTTACCTTATTTTACTAAACCTGCCGTTAATCCTGGCTGAATTATCTTGGTGCAGTTTTGTTGTTTAGCTTTACTTTCATTTTCTGACCTGAAAAGCAGAAAAATACTCAACCAGTTTGTCTTATTTGGAAGGTTGAAGGAGAAAGCCTCATCTCTCTAAAAACAATATGGCAGCATGAGTTTAGTCACAGATGAGCCTGAAGTAAAACTGTCTGATCTGGAAGGAGGATGTACTTTGTTTGAGCCGTCACTGTGAAAACCCTGTAAAGGTTTTGACACATCTGAGGAAATGACCTCAGATCAGATAAAACCACTTCCTGCCGATGAACGTTTGCAGATATTTTCCTCTGCTGGTGTTTCAGACGATAAGGAGTTTGACGTCTACATCTCGTACGCGCGGAACAGCGAGGAGGAGCAGTTTGTCCTGTCGACGCTGCGCAGCGTCCTGGAGAACGAGCTCGGCTACTCTGTCTGCATCTTCGACCGGGACAGTCTGCCAGGAGGGAGTGAGTTCCTCTAAACCTCCACCCTTCACTCATTCATCATCCCTTCACCCCTTCATCCCTCCATCTTCCGTTGCAGCCATCACAGACGAGACGCTGAGCTTCGTGGCTCGCAGCCGGCGCCTCCTGGTGGTGGTCAGCCCCGGCTACGCCTCGCAGGGCTCCCAGGCGCTGCTGGAGCTGAAGGCCGGCATCGACAGCATGGCGCTGGGCGGCCACCTGCGGGTCATCCTGGTCCAATACCGGCCCGTCCAGAGGCAGAGCCTGGTCCGGGAGCTGCGGCGGGCCCGCGTGGCGCTGGCGCTGGTCCGCTGGAAGGGGGACAAGTCCAAGGAACTGACGTCCCGCTTCTGGAAGCAGCTGAGGGTGGAGCTTCCTGTGAGGAGAGCCGGCAGGGAGCAGCAGAAGGAGAGCAGCAAGGAGGCGGCGCTGATGAGGCTCATCAGTCAGAACAGCACCAACTCCCAGACCGGCCTCATCAGCAACACGACCAAAACGCCTCAGAAGGTCCTGAACTCTGCAGCCTGACCTGGACGGCTCCAAACGAACTGGAGGAGCACAAACCAGTCCAACCAGTTCAACTGCTCCAGAGTCAGACTGTCAGAACCGCTCCTCTGAGCGGGTTCTGCTCTGGTACCAGCTGATTGGTTGGTCCTGGAGGAGAGAACCAATCAGGATGCGCTAACGAAGACGACAGAAGATCGGATTCATCCATGGAGAGCCAGAAAAGGTCAAAGGTCAACCATTTTCTGCTGAACGTGACGTGACCTGAGCCAAGAGTTGGGTTCAAACCGGATCAGACACACTGGGCGCCATTTTTAAAGTTGGCATCGATAATTTAAGATATTTAGCTTGACATAAGGGAGAAAAATGTTTTTAAAGTCATATTTTCATTTCACCATGTTGTTCATTCATTTATAAATGTTACAGATTCAAACAAATACTTAGTTCAACTAAAGCTACATAAATTTATTTAACTAATATCCAGCTTCAAACTAAACTTGGTTTAGTTTGAAGCTGAATATTTAGTTGTTTTTCGCCTCCACGGTTTGCAGGCTGGTTTTCTGTTTGTTTTTCTGACTTCAGGTTTTCTGCAGACCGAAAAGTTTTTTTTTTACTTGTTTTCACTCAGAATGTTTTGACGATCATGAATGTTGAAAGAAACCATATTTTCAAACATTTGCCAAAAAGTCACATTTAGTTTCTAAAAGTGGATTTACAGTTTTACCAGAAAGTGGTTGGATAAAGATCCATCACAGGAATCGATCAGTGAATGTAGCTCCGTGGTTTTCTCATCTTCTGGATGAATTAGTTTTTTGCTCCACCTGGTGGTCATTAGAGGAACTGCATGTTTCATCAAAGACATTTCATTGGATCATTTTGAAGAGAAACCAACATGGAGATGAAGGATTGTGTCATCTGCATAGAAGTGGATTGAATAAGGACATTTTAATCCCCTGAAGCTTTAAATATTGTCATTTCTGCACATTATTTAATTTATTTTTGTTTTAACAAAAGTCTACCACAGTCTAATCAGTTAAATTATATTTTTTGTTTTGAAAAAAGCCGATGCTGTTTAGCATTTTATGCGTCAGTATATTAATATTGGAACACATTTTGCACTTTGTCATGCTTTGCTGCATCTGTTTTTTATATATTTTCCTTTTATTAAATAATATTTGCATTTATTTCTGCTTTCATTGATCATTTCACTTTTTCTCATTAATGTTTGCTGTTCAAAAACGCGACAGATTTTCTGGCGTTGATTTCATTTCATCTCCATAAATGTATCTTGGAAATAAGAAAGAAAGTCAAAGTGATTTTTCTGTCTTTAATTATATATATTTTTTCCTGTGTGCTGGATAAAAGCAGGTAAAAATGGCACAGCAGAATTTTTTCACTGGTCCTTCAGATCTTATAAAAGAAAATCTTAAAAAAAAAAACAAACATTTCTCATATCTGCTTTTAGTTGTTGGAGGAAATATTTCTTGATTAAAATTTTTTACCTCCATGTCAAGTAAAAAAGGACAAAAATAAACTTTAATCTAGATCGACCTTAATTTATTACTATTAAGGTCAAGAAAAAAATGAGGTTTAGGAAATGGGTTCCTTAAAAAACATTTTGGCTTTCAGGGCTTCCATACAAAACAAACAAAATCAGTGAATTTTTATGCCACATAGTTCCATTTTATATCATAATCAAGTAACTGTGTTACCTTTAGTTTTTATAAAAATGCTGCACATATCAAATACGAATTAGAAGAAATTTGATTTCCTGATTTAAAGCCTTGAAATTGGGTCTCTGTCTCTTTAAAAGCTCTCTTTCTGAAGCTCCGCCTCCACAAAGTCATTCCAACATGGCTCCTCTATTAACCCTTTAATGTTTTTATCAGCATTACTCTGAGAAGCAGCTCCTACAACGAGCTCAGCAGCTGTTTGCTAATTGGTGCTGGCTAGTCTGAAGGAGCTGAGTGGGGGAGGAGCTACGCCTTGAAGGCGGGGCTAGGTCCACCCATTCATTTTGCAGCTGAATGGTTGCCATGGAGATTAAAGGATTTGTCAAACATGCATGAAAGAATCAACACTGCAAGTTTGGTTTTGATGAGGAAAACCATTAAAACATTCTGCAAAGATGAGAAAAGTTCATTTGACTTGATGCTGGCCCTTTAAGAACCAGCAGCTCACAGGCCTGCAGACTCCCACTAAACCAAACTTAAAGGTGGAATCGTTCAATCCTCTGAAGAAACCTCGATTCTGGTGTGAAGCTGTCCATGTTTGAGTCGCTTCTCCTCTGTCTCAGATCTGTCCGAGTCCATCCTGCAGTCCATGCGGCGCAGCCGGCGCCTCCTCTTCGTCCTCAGTCCCGATTTCCTGGCGGAGAAGAGCTTCAGCCTGCTGGAGTGCCGTTTGGGTCTGTACCTGCAGCGCGGCCTGCGGGCCTCCATCCTGGCTGTGGTCTGCCGCTCCGTCAGCAAGCTGCCCTGCGCGGAGGCGGCGCAGCTCCGCCGCGCTGCAATCTGCACCGCCACCTGGCGGGGGCGCCGGTCCGAACCGCGGCGCTCCCGGTTCTGGCTGCGGCTGCGGCTGGCGCTGCCGGTCCGGCCGCTCGCTCTGGGCCGGCGGCTCATCGACAGCACGTCGTCGCACTCCGACCTGGCGGCGCTGGCTCTGCAGAGAGCTCAACGCATCCAGAACCAGAACCGCAGGGACCGGGTCGGGCAGAGCCGCACGGGCCGCAGGGCTTCAGCCAATCACAGAAAGACTCCGTTCAGAGGGAGGGGCGGCGTCAGGAGGGAGGAGGGGCTGCAGCACAGCAGGAGGTGCTCCGGGTGCGCTGGGTTCATGGGCCAGGTAGAGGACAGGCGGGTGGAGATTAGAGGGGAGACCCAAATGCAGCAGGAGCTACATAACGGGACCGACGCCGTCTCAGAAACAGACTCCATCATCCCTGTCCCCGCCCACAAAGCACACAGCCACGCCCCCTCACCAAACCACACCCACGAAATCCAGGACCCCGCCTCCTCCTCTGACCTCGCCCTCTCCGGCCGTCTGCAGGAAGTGGATACTTCCAGGACTTCAGAGGAAAATCGGTCAGGTGAAAAGGGGGAGGAGCTTATGCTTGAGACGGCGCCAACTGGGCCCCCAACAGAAAACCCCGTCTAGCCGTTCATTTACTGACTGAATCAGTGAACATTTGGACTAATCTGAAGGAGTTTCATTGCTTTTTATTGGGCTTAATAGTTAACACTACTCTGGATTTAACAGAATCAGAAATGTTGCTGCAGCATTTTAGATCTGCTGAAGACATTTTACTGAGTCTTTCTGCTTCCTGATAGTAAATAATTACTGCATTCCTGCCTTGAAGAAACGATTTCATTGCGTCACTCTGGGACGAAATATTCCTAATTTTAGAAATATTATGGAGGCAAAAGGAGAAAGTCGTAGAAAACTGTTTAGTGATTTAAACATTCTGACATTATTAGTGAAGTCTCTTTGGTTTTCATAAACATTTCAGATACAAATCTAAAGCAGATATACTCCTGCATGGATTTAACCGAGTTTCATGATGTCAGCAGCTGCAGGAATCTGATACGGAGCTACATTAGGGTCCATAAAGTGTGTTCCAACATAATTATTGGAATCTGAAAAATAATTTCTAAACTGAAAAAAAGTTTTAAACTGAAAGATAATTTTGAAACAAAAATAAAACTGAAAACATATTAAATTTATTCTCTAAACAGAAGAAGCTGAAGCAGGAAAACTATTTCATGATGGAAAAGTTTTGAAACTTTGTGTTGAAACTGCTAGATATTTTCGAAACTGATAAAAGTTTTGAAACTGAAAAGTTTTATGATTCCATTAAGAAATTTGAATTGGAAAAAAATTACTGAAAAATAATTTTACAGCTGAAAAAAGTTTTGAAAATGAAAAATCATTTTCACACTAGAAAACTGCAGAACAGTTCTTCATATTGGAATTTTTTTTTGTTCAATTTCAAAAGCCATTTATTGAACAAACTTTATGGCCATAATTTAGCTCCATACATCAGCAGCTGAATTCAGATCAGCTCAAACTCCTGATGATACATGAAGGCATCAGAACTTTATGTAATCTGCTCCTTTTTTCAGCTTGCATGAAAAATATTCAAATAAACTTAAAAAAATGTTTCCACTCGTTTTTATTCTCTCTTGAATAAAGTGATTAAATTAGCAGCAGCAGCAACTGTAAATCCTTAACGTGGTTTATTTAAAGGTGCTGTTAATTCTGCCATCTGCAGGGGGCGCTGCTGGTTTTTCATTCCTTCCTCTGTGTTGGTTTTTCATCTGATTAATAAATATAAATGTTTTCTGATGAGAGAAAATCTTTGAATAACCTGGAATATGAAACACTCGATACAACCTAAAGTTTTGCAGTGAAATTCTGCCTTTTGGTGGAAAAATGAAACTTATTCACATCCTGCACATCCACCTGTTTGAACTTCATTTATTATCCTGCCTGGTTTAAAATATGACAATTCTGGAGTTTTTACTTTGTGCAAAGTTTGATTTGCAAAATAAATCTTCCTCCTGTGTTGTTGAAGAGTTTCAGGTCAAATGAAGCAGAAACGTCTTAAAGTAATCAGAATAAATATCAGAAAATAAAGCATGAAAAACTCTGAACATCTTGTTCCAGGAAAATCACAGAAAATGTAATGTTATAGATAAAATCAGGCTTTTCAGCGTCACATCACAGCTGGATGTGAAACATGTTGAGGCTTCTGCATCAGCTGATCAATGGTCCAAAACGAAGCAGGAGGCCATCACCTTTAAAACAAACCTCAGTTCATCTCCTCCTAACCTCCAAACAAGAGACAGAAAGATTTCCTGACAGAGAAGGAGAGGAAACTCCGACCTCGTGTTCTCCTGAGCTGGGAAAACATTTAATTACCCATCTGGGAGCCAAGCTACTCTCTGCTGTAAACAGGGAGACAGAATATTACATTCATGATAAAAACACTGCAGACCTCTTTAAAAACTGGACCAACTCCCCAAATTCACAACTTCTTAACCAAATAAAGTAAATTAAACTGAATAATGGTCATTTCCCACAACAGAACTGACTCCAGTACCAAGCAAAATGTTCCATTAACTCATTTAATAATGTCAGAGGAATGGATGTCAAATATTTAAAACTTTTTATTGAAAATAGAAATAAATATGGTAAAAATGGATATTTAAGAAGTGGATTTATGATTTTCATTTTAAAAAAAATGTTTTTTCCAAGTTTCATAAATGACTGAACCAGAACTGGAGCTGAAAATCTGCAGTTTTAAATGTGATTTCCTTCCAGTTTGAGTTGGTAGCAGAAACAAAATGCTCTAATCTAAGCCTCAGTGACTTCATCACTTTGTTTGTCTTTACTTACAGTTTTTACTCTGAATAAATCTGTTAATCACACTTTTTATTCCTGGACTGAAAACACAGTATTTGCTGGTTCAGGTTTCAGTTCAGAATCTGAAACTGAAATCTAACACTAATCCTTTTATTTAGTGTAAAGACTTTTCATTTCAGAAAACATTTTAATATCCCTGCATGACAATTTGAGTTTGAAAGGACAGTTTCATTAAATATAATCAGCTTCAAAATGACTAAAATTGAAGTAACAGCTTATTTCTTTAATTGTTTGAGCATCCTCTGTCTTTTACCACATTAAAAATAGTAAATCCTCATTAATTTGTTCCTCAACTTGTGGTTTAAAATATTTAAATTAATTAAGACGTATAACAGGAAAAACACTTTTAAAACAGACTACAGACGAGACAAAGAAGAAGTCCAAGCACATAAATTATGTCTCATAAATTAATAGGGAAATGTCTTCTTGGAGGTGAAGTCGTTAATCCTGCCTCAGAAACAATATTTAACAGAAAGAAGAAGATGCACTTTATATGCAAATTAAATCCAGTCAGCATTTTAATACCTGTGATAAATTCAGGTTTCAGCTGAAAGCAGGAAAAAGCAGGAGGTCGACATGATGCTGAGGGAAACACCACAGCTCTTTGGAGTAAAAACAAAGTTTCATTTTATTGCACCATCCATCATTTCTGTATGAAAGAAACATGTAAGTATGTTTTCTTTCCTGTATTTGTGGGGATCAGGGAAGTCACCTGCTTTATGGGGCCTTCAGGTTTATGGGGACTGAAGTTTTCTTCATAACATCTTTGTTTAAATGTCACTGAACAAATTATACAGCAGTAATTCACAACAAAGTTTGTCTCAAGACACTTTGCACAAAATAATCCAATTTATAAACAGAAATCACAGAAAGTTTTGTGCCATCGGTGAGACTATTTTATGAACCCAGATTTAGCTGGTTAACTAAATATTTTGTTTGTAATTAAATATTTAGTCATAGGTAAATATTAGAGCCATAAATAAGAAAAATGTAAGTTATTCGTGTGATGGTTTGTTTTTTATTTTATTCAATTTAGTTAAGAAGACTATTTGTTCAGGTAATTTTTTATTGTGGAATTTAGTTTTATTTTGAAGGGCTTGCTTCCTGTCGGGTCAGATACTGTGATGGAAAAAGACAGTTGTTTAGACAAGACGGATTACTGAGACACGGAGCAAAACAGTTTTTGACCGTGTAAACCGTGTAAGTTATGCATCTTGGAAAAAGGAAAAGACGGAAACTGTAGCTGTCATTTTTGTTTTTGCATTTTTATAGATAAAGATTTTTTTGTTAACTTCATGGTTTCACCATGAAGTTCATGGTCCTTTACTCTCAGTGTCTAAGGAATGACACAGATATTGGATCTGTTGCCATAACAGTAAATATTTAGCTTGCTAGCAAAGTATTTAGCTCCAAACTAAATATTTTGTTGTTTGTATTGTGTTTGTTTTTTGTCTATTTTGTTGGGTTTCTGGTTGAGCACTTTGCGACCACTGTCTGTGAAAACGTGATGTATAAATAAACTTTTACTTTTAGAAATGACTGCATAATGAAACACATAACCACATAATGTGGAAAACCCTTTAGTAGTTTGCATAAAAACTAATTTTAAGTTTTAAACAACATAAACGTTTGAAGTAAAGACATTAGTTAGCTTTTTTGGCTATTGTAATGTGTGCAGAAGCATGAATCTTTGCTAGCTGGCGTGTTTGATGACATGGTTATGTGTTGAGCAGCAGTTAGTGTGCAGTTATTCATCATCACACAGGATCCCATTAAGACTCATTAACCATTAAACTGAACCACAGGCAGAATGATTTATGGGATTTCCTGGACCTCACAGGCCTTTCTGCTGGTTCTGATGCTACGCTGTGAAGGTGAACTGCAGCAGTTTGGATGCTGATGTAGAAGGAGTAGAAATCTGCTGCTTGTTGCAGACATTTAATTTATTTCAATATGTTTCACTGCAGATAGAGAGCAGGCATTAGAGAGAGCAGGAGGCGTTTTCTGGAGACAGGGACGCTCTGGTTCTGTTATCTCTGGCTGATCCCGTCAGCTTTCACAAACAAGAAAACTTTGTTAGGGTTCAGGTAGAGCCTAATGGCCAAAGTAACATCCACAGGGATGTTAGACTCAAGGTTTCCCCTTCTTCTTCTGTTTCCACCTGTTCTACTGGAACCAGAACTCCACCATCTGCTCCACCTCCAGCTGCTGTGGTTCTGAGTCAAACCAACCTGTTCCCCTCCTGGCCTGTGGGGGCGCTGCAC
>CAEFZY010046118.1:0-41149 GCA_903066815.1 Brachyrhaphis roseni
GATAGATAGATAGATAGATAGATAGATAGATAGATAGATAGATAGATAGATAGATAGATAGATAGATAGATAGATAGGTAGATAGATAGATAGAAATATAAAGTGTTAAGAAAATAAAAAAAAGAACTCCCCACAACTACCTGAGAGGTTTAATGCTGGAGGTTATTTTGTGTTTTTTTTTTTTTTTTCTCTGTGAGATCTGGTGTTCTATTCAGAAAATCATTGTTCATTTAAAACCCAGCTGCTCAAGACAGAAATCATCAAGTGATTTAGGTATTATGGACGTAGATCCAAAGAAAACCAAACAATCAGATCCGCTGATTGTTAAAACTGAGTTTATTTAATATTGTTAGCTTTGACACAAGTCTTTACCTGAATAAGCCTTTATGACTGATAATGACTGATAGAGGCTGAATGAAACAATGCTGAAGTTAGCGTCCTTTTGTAGCCTGAGAAAAGAGTCGTGGCACTTTTAAAGATTCTGAACATCAGCTCTATCTCATTATCCATAATACTCAAACTGGTCAAAACTGCATGACTTTATTCTTAACTAAGAGCAGATTTTTAATTAACAATTTGCATTTTGTTAAAACTGTGTCCCAAATGTCAATTTCATACCCTTTAAAATTTGATTTAGATAACATTGTTGCAAATAGAATAAAGCTCTCAAATAGCATAAATTGTGTTTTAAAGAATCTGTCTTTAGCTTAAAATCATTCAGTACCATTTTGAGTCATAAAAGAGTATTTTTTTATTTTGAGCTGATCAAAGGTAGTTCAATTTAAAAGCAGCAAAATGCTCAAACTAAGGTATGCACTCTAATTTTGGCATCCAACAAATGTGAGAAATGTGTCACTGAGGAAAAAAACTAAAGAGAGCAAAATGAATTTATAATTCTAATAGGTCTTTAGCTCTTTGCTCTGGTATTGCATGGCTAACAATGAAACACCAAAATAGTTTCAATTACCATTTCCATTGTTAAAAAAAATACAAAAAAACTTGTCTTAATTATTTAGAATTGAAATGCATGAAGAGTTTAAATTGTTTCAGATGTGTCCCATGTTGCAGACTTGCCTTATGTGTTGGGGCTCAGACCTGGAAAAGTCCCAGGCCAGTTTAGGACGCCGCTGTTACACAGTCCTGACCCAATTTCCATTAATCTCAACTGTTAGCTGAAAAAGCTCATTCTTAAAATTGAATGATAAACAATGTCAGGGAAAACTGGGTAAAAATCATTGTGGAAGAACAATTATAGACAAAAAAGATTCAAACTCTATGCATCTGGTCAGTATCTCAACCCAGTAACTTACTACTTACTGTAAGGCAAAACTACCAGATGTGCCAGTTGGCAGTTCAGATTAACTAAAATATTAATTTCAGTTAATCTAATCAATTTAAAACTCATATTGTACATTATCATGACAGATAAATTTGTACATATGTTTATTTTTTGTTAATTTTGATGACTACAATAACAACTGATTTAAAAAAAATCATACACAGAAACCAAGAAAATAGACATTTTCAATATAAATGTTGACTTACTGAAAGGTATATACATCTACAATACAGTATGTTTTCCACCAGGTCAGTATTCCTTTTGAAATAATCATTACTACATCAATGGAGACAATAAAACTTTTATTCTCCTGAGGTGTTAAGGAAGTCCAGGTGATTTTATTATCACTTTTCAGCTCATCTGCATTGATGTCTCTCTTCTGCCTTTTGACCTTAGTTACTGCCAACTGTTTTTGGAGAAACTATATAAATTACAAATTAGCTTCTCTTGACTTTTGTGGAAATTACTGCAATGACTAAAATGTGTAAAAGAAATTCCACATCAGATAGTTATTTTGTGAGACACACTCTTCAGTAAAAAGAACAAAGAACAGCATAACCTGTAGTAAATTTAACTTGGTATGTAGTATATAATATGAGTTTACAGTACAAAATTATAATATTGAGGGTTGGGGGGAGGCTAGTTTCACATCACATAGTCTTATCATAAAGGCAAAAATCTGGACCAATGCATGGTCCAAAAGTATGAAGTGAAGGGTTTGTTTGAAGATATAATAGACTTTTTACATGTTAGGATATGAAATATAAAATGAAATCTTTCACAATGCCGAGTCTGAGAGAAAGATGTAAATAAAACAAGGAATACCCCAGTGCTCTAAAGTTAAAACCAGAGCTTGCTTGACCTCTTGTCACATGAACGAAGACAGATTGGCTTAGGGGAAACTCACAGAAGTTACAACCACATGGGGGAGAGATAATTCAACACAGGTCTGACTGATTGAAACAGACAAGGAGGGACTAGAGGAAGGTGACAGAAACAAGGACAGCCAAAAGGTGTGTTACAAATGTTACAGTTTGAATAACTAATTTATAGAGCGAATGATTCCAACTACCTTACACTTATTCAGAACATTACAGACCAAAGCCAAGCTGATGTATAGTAAATCCTAAATTAGGTGTCTGCATTAAAATAAAATGTTCTGCATCATAGAAATTATAGGAATAAATGATGATGATGAGGATGATGACTTAACAAATCAACTAGAATGAAAATAATCTAGAATGTAGCTGTGATATCAATATTGATCATTCTGTGGTTAATTTCCTGTTTAGTCATTAAATATTTCTGGTAAATATGCATATAAATAACAACTGACACTGAAAAAATTGGCTATTTTCTCGATAATCTAGGTGCCCCTTCTTAGTAATTTTCATATAGATTAGTAATTGTATTAATAATTGCTTTAAGCAATTATTACAGTCTTCACAACCAAAACCAGACAACCTACTAACATGTATGGTAAAGTGCAGTTACTCTGAGTGTGACCTATGCATTAACCTCTCTGCTGTACATTTGTGGTAGCTGTACTTTATTACAGGAAGCCCCTTGTGTTCAAGAATACAAACAAACTATGTATGAGGTCATGTTTGTGTGTGTAGCAGTAAAAAGGTCACACCATTACAGTGAATTCTTGCAGCTGCTGCGAACTGAAAAGTGGAGGTCTATCCATTTGCTCTTCCCCCGGCTCCTCCTTGGTTTCTGCTTCTTTCATGTGGTATTTTATCACAGACACATGGACAGAAAAGTGGGCCAGCACCAGCCAGTGTTTGAAATGCAGGACTAAATTAGAAAGCAATGGCAGAATCAGATGGGGTCACAACGTCTGGGCCATGCCTGAGCTGTAGCTGCCTTGCTGCTCCCAATTAGTCAAAAAAAAAAAAAAAAAAAAATGGAAGGGGAAGTCTGTGTCTGATATATTCAACAAGGCCAATGTCCGCCCCTATGCTTCTAACTGTCAGAGGAAGAAAGAAAGATGGAAAACAGGAGAGAAATGCAAACATTAGAGGAGAAGGAAGGACAGGCTGCAGACAAATTGGCCAGTCCCCCAACCTACCAATCTCTCCCTCTCTCTCAGTTTCTTTCTCTCTCTATTCTCTCTTTTTTGCTGTGTGAAAAACTGCAGATAGATTCCAGATTCTGATGTTCCCATTTATGTCGTAATGATTGGGTTAGCATGCAGCTTGTGTTCTGTGATGTTGCAAGTCAAAATAAAGCATGATGACACAGTAGCACAAGCATCCGGGTTTACTGATGCATGTGCCGCATGACAATGCATTTGTTATGTGTCATTTATCCAAAGTCAAATATATTGAGGTGGATTTCAGTAGAAATTAAGTAATGAGTCTGTTTTGTTATTTAAAAAATAATGTGCAGAAGTATTTCATAAATGCAATAAAAAACAGTGATTCTTGGATACTGAGGGGAGCTGGGGAATGGTGGAAGCTAAGGTTTTGCAAAAAGACTCACATGAAAAGGGAAGCGGTGTTATGCTGCTTGTCATGGCATGTCTTATAATCATGGGTGGCTAATGCTTCAAATTCCAGGATGAGCACCCTTGTAGTAAACACCTATATCATATGAATCTTTCATTGAGGCCAATTACTCGGTTGTTTACTTATTAATCTGATTGCTGCTGCCAGAATAATCTACAGCTCTGCATGAAGATAACGTGAGTTTGTACAAGCAGAAGAGCATGGAGCAGAGTTAAGCGCAGCAGCCTCCTCACAGCTTTGAGGCCAACTGCAGGGGGACAAGCATTGCGTTTATACAGAATTTTAATAAGAGCTTACAGAACAATATCATGATCAAGTTAAACATTCAAGGTCCCGGAATGTAACTACTTAAATACACTCCACATGTGTCTGAGACATCTACACTTTATCCAAGGAGATTGCAGAGATATTGTCAGGAAACATTAAACCCTTTAGCAGGGTGGGAATAATGCACAAATCTTACAATGTTCAATATCTTGGAAAAGTATTGCTACTCCTCAAATGTTTTGAATTTTTTTCACATTGCAACAGTCATGAAAAATCAACACAAAGTATCATATAATCATGAAGTGGAAGCAAACTCATAAATGCTTTACTTTTACAAACAATAATTTCAAAAGTGTATAACAAGATTGTATTCAATCCCTTAAATACTGCCCTGCGCAACCAATTCCTCTCATAAGTTATTCACTTACTAAATTCGGTCCGCCTGTGTGTAATTTGACCTTATCATCAACAAAGTTGTTCTGTGAAGGCCTCAGAGTTGTTTTTCACAAGCATTAATCAAACAGTATCATGAAGTCCAACAAAGACATGTCAGGGATAACAAAAAAAGGTCAAAGTAGAGTTAGATTATAAAACAACATCCAAAGCTTTTGACATCTAGCAGAGGTCTGTTCAATCCATCATCCAAAAATAGAAAGAGTACTATAAAACCACAGTACGTGTAAACTGACAGGCTGTACAAGGAGAATGAAAAACGTCCAAGAGGCCAATGGAGGATCAGAAGATATCCATAGCAGTGGTTAGGCTTATTTAAGACAATACTTGTTAATTATGCATTCTACAAGAAGTGCACTGTCATTTTCTATTCTAATTTCCCGTGGCTCATTATATAGTGTGGAGGAACTGGTTTGAAGTTATGACATTTTGTCATTGGCTTTAAGATCCAATAGATCATGATATTGTTTAGTTGCAAACACTCGTTAATACTTTTCATCTGCCAAGTATTTCTAAAATCCTGTCTCTGATTAGAAGGATGCACAGCAGTTTTTATTTTTGACAGAGGATATCAGAATATTTTCAAAGAAAACTGTTTTTTTAAAAAAAAAACAATTTCATCATGTGTTTCTTTAGTTTTTGTGACCCCTCTTTGATTAGTCTCTACCAAACCGAGAGAAAAGGCATAGGCAGTAATCAGCATCTTTGATATATTTCTAACACAGAACATTAAAAGACAGCATGGTGTGGCTTTAATTAAATGTTAATTGTTCTTTGCCTGTAGTGTTTCTCAGATTCTCATTAGGGAAGCTAGTAAGGAGTGCACAGCAGCAGTTCACCCTAAAAGTAATTAAAGCTACATTTGCTTTTTAAAAAATGTGTTTAGGTAATAAGTTTCTCATCTTGTCTTTTTTATACTGAGGCAAGCCATGATTTTTATCTGAAGATTATATTTCTCTGAGCAGAATTGATGTTGAACTGTTGGTGAAGACAAAATTGTACATTTGATGTTAACATTGATATTTACTCCTAAAATTATATTAAATTTTAGAAATACAATTTCATCTCCCAAACTGGTGCAAGTTTTTGGTTAGCACCAGTACTGTTCTATTGCTGTAAGCGCCACCGGTTTTGACACACACACACACACACACACACCCCCACACCCCCCACACACACAAAAAGAATCTTGATACCAACTCTTCACTAAATCAGAGGAAACTATCACTTCCCACAGGAGTTGGAGATGTATTTCTAGAAGAACCACCAACAAATCAAAATGCTGTGAATACTCAAATCTAAAACATTGCTTAAAATATATACTAAAGTATATGTACTCCCTAAGCCAAAAATGGCACACAGCAAAAATAATCCAGATTTATAAAACCATGCACATGCAGACCAGAAAGCAATTTCTCCTTTATAATTCACAGCTGCACCTGAACATTTGCATTCAAGGTTCTGCCTCATAACCTGCCCTTTACACACTCACATTAGGCCATAAATGGTCAATGCAAAGTACCTTATCACTAAAGTTGAGGTGTTCTTAATTGAGTGAGCTGATCAATGTCATTTCATGGTTAACAATGTCAACCACAGAGATGTGTTGCTGTCACAACTGAAAGGCATACTAAAATGACTTATTTGTCACTTCATAGAACCAATACTTTTTGTGTTTTTTTCATAAAACACAAGTATACTGAAATCATGTTTAGATCTTAAAGCAGAAAAGCAGAAATATCAAACCACAATGACAGTAAAACCTTTTTGAGGTGTGGTCCTACAAGCCATCTTTGTCCACATTCAATATTTATTTGAACAAGAACACGGTTAATTCCATTGGGCCATGATGACAAATGGACCATCTACGAGTACTGTTGGTTAGAAAAGAACTAGCCTCAGGGCCCAGCTCACCACCGCTTGGGGGAGTTGATATATGAGAGGATTAGAGGAGAGCACAATGGATGAGAGCACCTTTGGGGCAGCAGCAGTTTCCCATAATAGTAACACTGCAATACTCATGATCACCATGCTTTGTGGAAAGTACAGGTCAATAGACATAATAGAGTTTTACATAAATGTGGTGTGAAAAGAATATTGACAGACGTGTGTGTTTGTGTGTTTGTCTGAGTTGAATGTCCCAGGGTCAGTAATCGTAATCCACCCATTTTCCACTCTGTCGCCTCCACTGTGGAGGGGAGAGGACCAGGGAACTCCTTCTGCACAGCGCTCCACTATCCAAATGTGATGTACGCAACAACACCTAATCCAGCACTCCAGCCTCATCAAGTATATGTCCTCTTCAGCTCTAATCACTGTCACCCACTCATAAATGACCTGCTTAATGAGGGAATTTTTCACCAACAGTCTGCTGTGATGAAAATACAACACTCTTTGTTTGTGCACACAGTAATAAGAGATCCCCAATCCGTTCAATAATTCCTGAGAGCTGATGTCTCAGTGCATTTCTGGGACTGCTCATAGATGTTAGTGCTCGCCGTCCTTTTGCATAAATCTTCTAAAAGGATGGGCAAAGCTGTGATAGGATTACCGCTCCCGCAAGTACAATTCAGATTTACCTTTTGCATTTGCAGGACGAGGGTGGAGATGGTCTGATTCAGTCAACGGATGCAATGAAATAAACATGTCTGCCTGTCCCTCTGTGCTGCTCGACTAAATGCATGAGTAGCTCTCAGCACTAAGCTCATTCATATCCTCAGAATTCATACATATTTAAACAGGTCTGAATACTGCTCACTGTCATTGTAAGGACAGTAATTTTAACTAACACTGTTCAGACTAGAACTGTGCATTTGTCTGGCTATTTTTAGCAGAGGTTTTGAAAGCCAAAACAGCTGAGCAGCATGAGCGGAAACTGACCTAAAATAAGTGCCTATGGCGATGAAGAAAAATGCAGTGCACCTCTGCGGCAAGATTACTAATTTTGGACAATATCGAAGTGTCAAAGCAAAGAATATTAAACAGAGGTTCACCAAATGGAGCAATACTTGTATTCCAAAAGCAGAAATGTACGAAAAGAAAACGCATACAACAGATACGTAAGGAATTTTGTTAATATTTGGTTACTAACTTCATTCATAAAGTCCTACAAATGGCTCCACACAGAAAGACCAAATGATTTCCAAACTTAACTCACACTTGATTTGTATGTCGACATGTCATCTGTCATTATGTTCTTGATGTCTTACCTGAAAAAAGACAAATCTTTTTCTAACCTAAATGGATGCTCCTCTGCTTGTAGACAACAAAAAAGGTCAAATTAAACCCAAAAATATACGTCTGCATTGTTCGTTTTTATTTTAATTTCACAGTGGCACAGTGTCTCAAAGCTCCATTCCTCAACCCCTTAGACACACACAAGAGACACACAGATCTTCACTTTGAAAGAAAAAAAAATCAAACCTGTTTATAGGAGTGGCTACCGTGTGTCAAAAAGCTATTGGCTCGAAAATAAAATATCATTCAAGGTCTCTAAATTAAACTGTGCTTTGTTCAAGTTCAGCTTATTACAAGTTAGATGTGCACAAATCTGTTTATAGAAATGCTGTGTTTGCTTTGCCAATTCAATACAGTAGCTTTAACAGGACACTGAAAGCTGATTAAAATGAGGTGTTGTTATAAAAAAGTGATGAATTATACTTATCAAACAGACAAAGTAATTATGTAACACTAACCAATTTAAAGGTCACTCTCCTTCTACAGATGAAGTAAATTCACATGGAAATGTGAAATATCATACCAAAAGACTTTAGGATACCATAGAAGAACTATTACTGTAATGCATTGTTCTCACATCAGCTGTTTCTGTTACAAGTCTATGATGTAAAGTGGGCAAAGCATGTCCTTAGACAACAACCACTGCCCACTATATCATGCCAGTTTGTTCACAATTAATTCAAGTTATTGTGTTGCCCATAGTAACAGATTGTAACCTGTCCTTTTTGACGTTATGTTTTGCATATGATCTGATATGTGCAGTATGTTCAAGTGGGCCTCGATATTTGTGAATGTCTATGTAAATCCCCATTTGTGGGGGTGGAAGAGGAGGTGTCAAGCACAGTGAGGTATCCAGGAAAAGATTGTTCTGTTCTTGTAGATGTGTGTGGGAGGACACAGTGGAGTGGACGGGGTCATCTCATACTGTGGACACTCCAGGATTTAAGGAATAACTGGTTCTGATTTCAATTTAAATGCAAATTTTGAAAATGTGAGCTCAAGTAGTAGCTTGAAGAGAGAATAGGACTATTTAAGTGTTTACAAGGTTATGTAGAAGTGTGTGTAACAGTCAGTTAATGACATGGTTGTAAGACCTGATGGGATTCTCCACAATAATCTATTTATTTATTTATTTTCATTATTTTTATTTTATTTTTTATAAAGGCTCCTTGTCAGTTTTAGGACATAAAATTTGGTATCCCTGTTGCCCATGGACAATATGTCATAGGAGTTTGTCTGTTTTTTTTTTTTCATGAACATCTCCTATTTCTTAAAATATAAGACTTGCATATGAAAAGTTTTCAGCAATGTTTCTTACTTATATAATAGTGGATATTAAATATTTATTTCAACATTTACATGAGTTGTCTGACTGCATTGTGTTAGTTATCAACTAGATTCTGCAGCCAGAATTTCTTTCTGTGCCGATTCTAAGCAAGTAAGACACTGACTGCAGATAGCAGTCCAGCAAACCCCCATAAATTCAAAGTATATTCATTATTGTTATATTTTAGACACATATAGCCTTGATAACCGCCATTGATTCTGAATCATTTTAGGCACTCTTTCAAAAAATACAACTTTTTTATTTGAAACACAGCTTCAGTCAACCATTACTGATACGGACAGCTTTATTAGTGTGGGAGGAGCTAAAGTCATTTGAATGTGTTTGCCCTGATCGCTAACCAATTCCAAGCATAAAATTTAATGCTTAAATGTCTCTTTGTTAATTTCTCCAGGTATGAAAAGGCTGGGTCTCTAAGAACGCAGGTTGCTGCCTCCTCAGGTGGTCTGATATCCTCCATAGTGCACAAACAGTTACATAACACAACAAATCCTAGATGTGCATTACCAAACAGCTAACCCATGGCAGACTGTGTAATCCGTATGTGACTGGCACATCCCATCCCACTTCTGTCTGCCTACTCTATCTGGCAGTTCTAACCTGAAAGTCTTTTGAACAGCATTAACACCAGCTGGCTCACTTCTCTTATCTTACCACACAGTCCTCCTAATCCTGTTAACCACTCTGATTTCTCACAACAGTAGATCTCTCTATATTTTGTAGATTAAGATATAGTGCAGTGGGCGTGCCGTGGTGGCTTAGGGGTTAGCGCGACCCACATTTGGAGGCCTTGAGTCCTCGACGCGGCCGTCGCGGGTTCGACTCCCGGACCCGACGATATTTGCCGCATGTCTTGCCCCCTCTCCTTACCCCCTTCCTGTCAGCCTACTGTCAAATAAGGGACACTAGAGCCCACAAAAAGCCCCCTGGTGGGGAAACAAACAAAAAAAAGATATAATGCAGTGCATTTTGTGCCGCTTTTTTGACCTTACAACCATTAAAGAATTTTTAACATAGTCAAAAATAAAGTTGTGAATAAATATCTTAAAAGTGTGGTGTGGGCCGTTGAACTTAACCCCTTTTTACTATGACTGTCGTAAATAAAAGCCACTGCAGGTGAAAAGCTTCAGAGATCCACAGTTCAAGGCAAATAAACCGAGCACACCCAAAAACCCGTACCCATATACTTAACAACTGAATAAAAAAAGTTATTGTGACATAAAGTTCAAACATAATCTGTCTGTGAGTTAAGCCATGTAGGGGTCAAAGCTAACAACGCATGTCAACTTCAAGCACATCACCTCCAAGATGACTTATAGTGCTGGCAGCATTATGCTTCGAGGATGCTTTGCTGCAGCAGGAAAATTGGAAACTGATCAGAGATGGGTCCTAAATCCTGAAGGAAAATCTGTAAGAGTTTCACTTACAATGACCCTGAGAACAGAACCAGAGCTAAACCTTGCAATCATTTGCTACTTTGCATTAGTCCGCCACATAAAATCTGTGTGTGTGCGTATGTAGGATCAATGCTGTGGTGTGAACCAACCTCTACTTTATGTATATTTTCAGAAGCACTTGAGTGCTCTTATTCCCATCTACACAAATGACAAGGATGAAAAATATTTATATTGACAGGGCAAATAAGGCTGCTGCTCTCTGATTCACTATTTTCCCGTAATTTGGTTTGGTAATAAGACTTTGGTCTGGCAACTTACAGCTATGGCTTGATGTCTCTATTATCTAAATAAGGTCCCCTGACTCCTCACTCAGCTAAATGTCATCAGCATGTGAATGCATTTGTGCGAACCTCTCATAAGTGGCTTCTGCCTCCAAGCCTCGAAGGCAAGGTTCCTGTTATAATATATTAAGTAAAGATGAGCGCCCCAGGCTTTTCTTGCCTGCAGCCTTACTAAGGTATCCTCTCTTCAGACTTTTGATCAGTGCTGAATTTTTTATTGTGGCTTGACTCGTGTTGATGCAAACTCAAGGAATTCATTTGTGAACCAAATGATAGATGGCAAATTATAACATCCCAGACATACAGCAACCTTCTGTCAGAGCTCTCTCACACTGTCCTGTTGAAGCACTATAAAAAACTGGTGACACAATAAATGTTGTTTATTCTGTCTTTTCGATGGAGTGGTTATTTTTCTTTCCCTAATAATGGTAAAATATAAAGGAATTTCTGCACTGAACATTTACTATAATACTAGTCATAAGGCTATTATAGTTATTTAAAGTGGAGCATCACAACAAGCAGGTTTCTGGTTAAAATCCCTATTGAGGTGTTTCCCCAAAGAGTTATTAATCTTTACACAAAAAGCGAGACTTTCTGCAGGGTACTCTACATTCCTAGTATAGCCCAAAGGTTATTTGGTGATTCAAAGCTACCCTTTCTTGCAAGGTCTATGTGTTAACTCCTGAACACAGATAATCTGCAATAAAAAAAGAGGATACTGATTACTATTAGCAAGCCTCAGCCTTATTTTCAACACTCTGTTTTAGATTATGCCCGTCAAATGTAGCCAGCGAACCCTGCCACATACATTATGGTTTGACTTTTACCGCAAGGATGGGTAGGAAGAAAAAGTTGACAGAAATATTATGTAACTTAAAACTTAGTCCTGTGTTTCATTTTATACTGGCCCTCTTACAATTTTCTCAGTTGCTTTGGTACATTTCTCAGGTCAAAATCAAAATTCTCAAAACTGCTTGTTCCTTCTTCAAATCATTATGAAATTCTTCTGCACATAAAAAAAATGTTTCTCATTTCTTTGAAGAATTTGAAAATGCTTTAGTACATCCATGCAAGTGATTTTCTGCTGTCAGCTACCTTGTCATTTACAGTACTCAAAGTATAAAGTACCTATAGCAGACTCCTGTGAAAATGCAGCATCTTCAGATTGAGTCCATCATAATCTCAACTTTAAATAATTATAATCATTCTTTGATTTTATGTGCTTTTTATGGGCTTACTTCAATATTAAATATGCCAATATATTTATGAAATATCAGCTGTGTTTGATGCAAAAGGGAAAAATGATACAAAGCTATAAAAATAAGTTTAGAAAATCAGCTTTGGTCTAAGTGCTCTATGTTTTTCTTAAAGATAATTTATATTTGATAATTCATATTGAGTTTGTACTGTAAAAAAAAATCTGATTTTATTTTTTTTTTTTTACATTTTAGATTGCCTGACTACTGTCAACAGGTCAGTCACAACACACACTGAATCCTACAAACATAAAATATAAAGAAGTTTGTTTGGTATATGCTCTGTGTCCTCACAGGACAAATCATGTGGTCTTCCCCTGACTTTTAATGGGGCTGAAATCCAGTTATTACAGCAGAAGATGTCTTTCATGTTGAGTTGCACTTTGAATTTGCTAAGAAGACTGTCACGCTGCGATAAAAAAGTGGTTTGAACGTTACATTTCAGATGCCACAAAAGAAGAAAAAAACAAAAATCATAGGGGCAGTTTTAGGCAGAGTAATGGTGGGGATCAGTATGAGGTCAGAGTTCATAACTGAGCTGTTAAAAAATGCTCTAAAATCAAAAGGCCCTAGCCTGGGCTTCCGTGAAGTACATGGTATGAAGAGACACAACATAAAAGGCAGAAAAATACTGAGTGCACAAGTGTTATCTGTTGTATTAGTTAACATATTTTGTCCATGTATACAAACACATTTTTACATAAGACTTAAACAAAAATGCCATGAATTAGCATTAGATGTTTGAAATTTCTGTGGTGTAATTATTGAGTTGGTGTCTCACTGGAAGCAACCACTTAAACATTTTTCAAATGTACTCTGCGGCTTGTTTTTCACTTTCTCTTATTGTTTTAGATAGTTTTCACTATGCCATGTCAAGTAAAAAATGTTTTTTTCTTTTTCTCTGATTGGCTTTGTGTGCATCTGATTGGTTGAGCAGATTAACTTATCTGCCTTTTCAAAAAGTTTCTGGAAGGGAACTGTGGTTTAATTAATTTCTACTCTGTTCAAAAGAATCCAGGGTCTTTTGTACTTTGAACTAATTTAGTGTACCTTGAAACCATTACATCAATACAATTTTTACCATCACTAGCCAAGTTGTATGGTATTTTTTACACAGTGGGGTGTTACCAATTCATCTATAATGGACATGAGCAACAGGAAATTTGCCGCTGGCCTTCTGAGCCCAACAGTTTGTGACATCTCCAGAAGTAATGCGGCTCTGGGTGCTGAGCCATATAGAACAAATGGGGTTCATATAAAAAAGGTTTGAAATACAACATAAAAATTATTTAAAAACACTTTGTATTGCTCTCTACAGGGGATAGCCTGTGACCTGAGCTCAACAAATAACAAAACCCAACTGGTTCTCCTACATGCAGCCTGAACATCGCTAGGAGTGACATCATTCTCAGATATGAGGTCTGACATAACTGCTGCACAACATACAGTCTGTGAATCAGCACATAAGCACTGTGACTGCACCGGGTGCATAAACATCCTGGCCACAAATCAGAGCACAACTTGGCAGTGACACAAGTCTATGGCTGTAAACTCTCATTCAACATTCATTCAGTATTCTAGAAAGCTGAAACCAAGAACTGGCATCACCGCTGTTTAAGGTCCCGTCAACATCATGATTAACATACGTACTGTATACTGACAAATCAGACAACTAGTTTCACAAATAGAGCCATTAAATCAATGAATACTTCAAATACTGTCGGTGCACAGTAATCACTTGTTTTGTACGTGTTTGCTTGCGTGTCTGCACCTGCTTTATCCATTGACGTTTTCGGAGTGTGCGGGAGGATAATGAGACTGATGCTCTGAAGAATGAGGGAGAGGCAGAGACACGTACAGAGACCAAGAGGGAGGGAGAGAGTGAAATGAAGGGTTAGCTCTCACAGAATGCACAATGGAGCAAGCAATGAGACAGGAATGTCAATAGACCCTGTCAGTAGTGCTTGGAATATCAAAACCTGCTCCCAGTATAAAGACACAGTAGGACAGTCTCAGCCTTGAGGTGATGGTGGCTGCTATACGATCACGTGTGTGCTTCAGTAGTGTGTTAGTTTGTAACAGCCAGTGTCTGCAGGTCAGAAGCTACAAACATCACCAGAAACGTTTCCACCCACAAAAATACACAAGAAGCGTCTCACAAAGTCAACTTACAATTTCCTAGTCATGAAAAATGTAATAGAACCCGACTGCAGAACCGACTGTGTCATGTAACTCATTGCACTCAGGGTTTATGGTGACAAACGCACATTCTCACAAACACGTGCTTACGTGCATGTGTGGTGCTTGTATAATGACTGAGTAAGAAAGACAGATGGTGACTCACATCCCACTTTGGATTGCCAGCACTACATTTCCCATGAGGCCACTCATAACGCCTGCTGTCAGAGACAATGTTCTTCCTGTTTTTCTGTGATTGGAGTGAAGCCTTTAGGGAGGAGGTCGGGTGCCTGAGCAAAAGAGGGTAACCAGTGGAAATACGTCATGAAACAGACTCATGACGTTCGTTAATTTTGCTGGCGTCCAGGATGTATTTCCAAAATGAAATGTCTGATTCACAATTCTGCGCCTGTCTGGTTTTGATTTTATTGTCTCTATTACTAAATGTAATTGACATCTAAAAAAATAACAACTGACAACAAATTAAATCAACCTGGGTTTATATACTTTTAGCTATGTGACTAAGCATTTTTATATTTTATTCAGCACCTAAAGTTGGTCTGTTGTGATACACGTCTTCAATTGTAAACAAAGTGATTGTTGCCAGCCTAGTCCATGAATCACACAGTCCTTATTCTAGGCCTTGCAGAACAAAGATTATTTTGACAGATAAAAAATGTTTACTATATTATATGATATTGTATTGAAGACAGAAATAATTTCTTATTTCAATTCTTGCAGCTTACAGCTGAAGATTGAGGTACTAGGCTTCACAACAAAGCCAGGTTAATAAACTATAAAAATATTTAGAAAGTTGAAATCCATAACTGTTTTGGCTTTTGAGACAAAAAAATAGCAACTGTCCTCTATTGAGAATGAATGTGTCTTGAAACCCCTTCCTCTGCAACACACTACAATTCATTCTAGGGGATCCTCTCTATAAAGGGAAATATACTCCCTCCACCATGCTCCTGGTCCAGTGGTTTTCTTCGAGTAGACCCTGCTTGGAAAACCTCCAAATGACCTCTGAGACATCCTGGTTAGATGGCTGAATGAACTAAACTAGCTCTTTCCGATGACGAGGAACAGCAGCTCTACTCTGAGTTCACCCAGAGGATGAAGCTGCTCACCCTATTATACCTGAAGACTGAGCCCAGAGAGTATGAGGAGAAATACAATTTCATCCACTTGTATCCGGGATCTTGTTCTTTTGCTCATGATCATGATGTCACATACAGATGAAAGTTTAAACATGGACTGATGGGTAAATTGAAAGCTTTGCTCTTTGGTGTTTCTCTTTCCTCACCTTGACAGATCAAAGCAGGTTCCGCATTACTACAAATGAGACCCCAATCTCTCTATCCACCCTCAGTTCTATGCTATCATTTATTATAAACAACACACCAACCTGAACTCACTCACTTACGGGTAACAATGACTCCTGGGGGAAGTAATGCACCAATTTCTGAGTGTAAATATATGGCCTCTCTCTTAGTGAAGCTGATGTGTGATGGCATTATGTGGATTCTCTGTTCAGCTTGCAAAATATTAATTAAACTGAATGAAAATAATATGCAACTGAATATCTATTTATTTATTTATTTTTTTTTAAATGACAGGTGAAAATAAATTATGATGGATTTATTTGATCACATCTATCAAAATGAAAGACAACAAAAAAAGTCTAGTGTAACCATTGGTGGGTTTGTGCTTTAGAGGCACAAAACGTGGAAAAAAATGTTCATCTTTAAACATTTTGTATCTCATTAAATGTAGCATCAACATTTGATGAAATTAAACTTTGAGTGGCCTTGTTAATTTGCTTCAAACCAGCAGATGGAAAAAGGCCTAATTTGCATTTTCTTTTTTGCAACATTTTTAAAGCTCACTCAAAATTCGCATGACAATTGAATGGAAACATGACTACAGATTGTGATATTGATAAATAAATAAACAAATAAGCATCTCACTCATCGTGCTCTAAAACAAATGATTCAAATGATACCAACAAGTAGTTAGCTGGTGATATACTAGTGAAGGTGTTCCTAGTCAAACCTGTTGGACTGGCCAGCAAAGACCCTCAGTTTCTTTTTAAGACTTAAAGTGAAAGAGTTAAGGTCCCTATAGATTACAGATAGAGATTCCTGCCTTTGTAAATTAAGAGCTGACCTGTGGCAGTCAGATACTGGGAGAAGTGGCGAAGACATCATGTCTAACCCCATAACAGAAAATCACTTGGCCTTTAGGAGAAACAGGCTACACAGTAATAGGCAGTCACAGCCTCTCTGTATATCTCAACAAAATTAGTAATACTGCAGCTGCATAGCTACAAAAGGAGAAGATAAACAGGTGCAGGTTTGTTACATGTACAGGTTTATGTAACATGTTTGGCTGTTTTCCAGGTGATTTAGGACAGGAAGGCAGAACAGGAAGCAGTCATAGATTACCAGAGTACAGCAAGTACAGTGGCTTCCATGACAACTTCGAGTTTGTATTCACTACATAAACAGCAATTGTGACTGTGTTGGGTTTTTTTTTAAGAAAACTTGTTCAGAGTATAATTTGTTTTCTTTTCTGTCAAGATCAGATCATCATAAAAAAAAACAACAACAAAAAAACATCATTACCAGACAAATGTAACTGGAGTAAAAACAAAAAATGTTTTTTTTCTTGAATTTTCTTTAGATCAGTTCATGAAGTCTTGACTTTAATAAAATATTTTAGCCTTTCTTAGCCCGCTTCTTTTAAAAGTTTTTCATGATTCTAAAGGTTAAGCAGTAATCAGGTCTCACAGTAGCCAGACCTGATTATTCACTGTCCAAAAAACACAGTTAATCACATTTGATTCGCTAATGAAAAATAGCAAAATTACGTTTTCACATAGGGCCAAGTGGATTTGAATAACTTTGTCCTTGGATAAATGAAATTGTCAATGTAAAATAGACTTTTATCTACTCAAATTATCTGAGTCTAATAACAGTTTGTTGGATGATCTGACAAAAACAGTGAAAAAAGCTAAAAACAAAACACCTCTTGCATCACTCTGATAGTGCGATGAAAACAAAAGTGGATATGGCTGTTTTTCTCATTCTATGATGTTTCGAGATTTTTATAGTGCCCTCAAATTTTATATCAAATGCAAAATTAATAAATAACTTACATAATTTCCAAATGCAAAACCTAATTTAAATTTGTTAACAAATCTGTGCCTCTCTCAGACACAGTTGCAAAAAAATATTGTGAAGCAGAGGCATATAAAACTTAGATATGTCTTAAAGCAGAGGTGCTCAAGTGCAGTCCTCCAGAACTACCACCCTGAAACTTTTAGATACATTCATTTTGTAACACACATGGATCAAGTGAAGGCTCGTTGCAGGCCTCTGCAGAGCTGAGCTATACTGCTAATGAGAGAAATCAGCCTTTTGACTCAGGCACATTGGAGCAGAGATGTATCTAAAAGTTGCAGGGTTTTAGCGCTCGAGGACTGAACTCCAACATAGAGGTGTATAAATTAATTTTAGATACAGACATGCTACTCTTTGCATTGTTTGCAATCAAATTCTGATGCAGATCAAAGAAGCACACTCCGGCCCACCTAAAATCCTGGGTCTCGGTTTGGTTGAAGATAATTCTCATGAAGTTCAAATGACCGGAGACCGGTCCAAAGGCAGAACGGACTATAGCTCAGTGCATTCTGGGTAAGAAATGACTTGTGGTCTTTTACCAGTGACAAAACAAAATCCTACAACTGCTAAAATCTGATACTACTCCATATTTGTTTTTATTCTGTGAAGTTGTGCTCATGTCTTCGCAGAAATTTTTGTCATTTTCTTCATTGGTTCTTGGTGAAGCGAAAAATTAGGCGAGAGGGATAACAGGTTTTTCAAAGGGCTTGGTTTGTTTAACAGTGCAGTGTGAAAGTGAACTGCACCAGCTGGAAATGTAACAAATGTTGCAGTTTTGGACTCCAATTGAACTGAGTCTACTGAACTCAGGTGTGACAACACATTAATAGGCCTAAGCTCCAAAGGCAAGTTGTTCAATATACTGTTTGAAAATAAAATAAGACAATACAACTATCCAAAACCTTAAAAGACCATGCTGAAACTGGGACAAGAACACAGTAAAACTGTTAATGACAAGGATCTCACAATATACCCACCAAAATCTGCTCTATATATACTGAGAGAGATAAATGTATGCAGGTAAGGAAATGCAACTCGGAGGCAAACAGAACCATGAGCAGCAGGACTAATATTACAAAAATAAAGAAAGAAAACATAATTTAAAGACCACACACATAAACAAATAATCAAAAAACATGAACAAAACAATAAACAAAAGTTCAAAACTTTAGAATCTTAGATTCAGTTATTCCAGAGAGATTGAAAAAAATAAAAAAAATCAGGAGTAAAATACTCTGTGGCTGTTAACTCCAGGCCCATAGGGTGCTATTAAAAACTATGATTCTGCAGTGGAAATGCTAACTGAGGTCAAGAACACTATGAGTAAACATGATGCCTCCACAAATGCAAATTAAAGCTCTGTTCAGCAAGGCTAAAAAAAGAGAAATAAAAGTTGAGCTCAAATAGATGAGGGAGGAAGGTGAGGTTGGGTTTAGATTAAATCTCACCAGATGAAAGGATTCCTCCTGTCTCTGTGGGTAAAAGCAATTAGAAACAGCAGATCACAGTTACACCTCAAGTAAAAATTCCATCGTTTCCCCTTAAAAATAGATTGTGAAAAGTACACAGACACAGATGGCTAAACTGCTCAAAGAAGAACGCATTTTCGCCCAAGTGCACACAGGTGTTCTAAGGAGTATCTGATTGAATTTACGGCAGCCTAAGCCCAGTGAGCAGAGACCAAATAGCATCCGTACCGTGTGTTTAGAGGCCCCCTAGGACCATTAAATCAGCCCAGAGTGGATCAGGAAATCATTGCTATAGTGACGGGGAAAGGAAGAAGCCTGATTTACGCTGTCTTTACCTCACGCTGTAAACACATTGTGTCCAGTCACTCACACAGACACACATATGGGTTATTTCTGCTTTTCCTCCACTTAACCATTTAATATTGTGGGTTTGATGGTGTGAGGCTGGCCTCTGTTCAGTTCAAAGCACAGGAAGTCGGTCAAGGCTCTGCAGATGAGAGAAACAGTCTCCTGGCAGGGTTCTGCACTAGATGCAGGCCAAAACTCTGTTGAACACTCAACGCATTGTGCTCTGCATTTTATGGTTTTATTGATGCTTTAAGTGACCAGGATTCAGCAGTACTTCAGGAAAGCGCATCAATTTTCTTAAAGCAAACATTAATTGTACACACCAGACATTGGCATGCATACGATGCTAAATTATGCTCATGGTACTAGGCCGCAGAAATTTTGCTTAATCTTCTCCAACTTGGTTGTTTAAAAGAAAATAATGCATTGTTTCTCTTTTAGCATTTTTTTCTAGTCTTTTTCTTTATACATTAGAATGTTTTATATTTAAAAAAATAAAAATAAATACTGAATGGACATGTGTAATCATGCCGCATGTTTTTACCCAGGTTTATTTGTACTTTTTAACTGATGTAGCATGAGGCTGACAGGCGCTTGGCATCTTTTGTGGTACAACAATGAACAAATGAAAAGATTTTGAGTACAGGCACACAAACCAATCATAGACAACAAACATTATTTAATTTAGATGAAAAATAAAAGCCAAGCAAAACAAAAACCTAACTTGTTAGAAAGCAAACAGTGATCCCTTGTCACACAAAGCTACATTATCTTCCTTATAAGAAATAATTCCTTCCAGCTGAAACAGGAGCAAATTAGGAATGGATATTTTCATGTTGTTTAGCATCTTTCTGACCAGAAAGCGTACCTGGCGGCAGATTGAACTAACCAATACTAAAAACAATCTTTTTCTGGAAGTCAAAAATCTGGGTTAATTTAATGACAGATAAGTAATTTAATTTCAAATAAAATATATATATATATATATTTTTATTCTTGTAGTGAGTGTGACATCCAAAATGAAATGAACAACAGGACAAAAAAAAAGTCCACTCTGGTAAGCTGTAACCTCACTTTATTTTTCAAAATACATCCCAACAAATCGTAAAAATTACTAAGAAGTTTACTTATTTGATCTAAGGTGAACCCAGATCTGATTACACCTGAATCACCTCACAGCATTTTTCAGGGAGGGAGATACAGGGACAGAAGCAAGAGGTGAGAGCTGCATCTAATGGACACGAGGAGATGTTAAGTTGGAGGTGAGAAATAACTGCTGCAATGCGGGCAAGTGAAGAAGAGGTTTAGCAGGGAGGAGCAAATGTCAGGCCTCTGAGTGCTTTGCTGAAGGAGAACATCAATCCACAGTCTACTTAGTTCATCTCTGCCTTCAGACTAACAGTCCCAACACTCAGGGCAGGAAGGACATAATCGGACCCTGCAGCATTGACACTGCTGTGCAACTGAATAACTCATTTTCACCAAACATGCAATTACTTTCTGTTCTGGCCTTTATCCACCCTCCTTTTTGTGCAGGTAATATTAAATCTACTAAGCTTTACTAATGTAGCAAAGGGTTATCAGGCTAATTATCTCTCTCGGTGTGTCATATTCAAAACGAGAACACCTGTGAACATTTTTTTATTTTTTCTTTGCCTGTAACTTTTCTGCTGCAGTGCCTGTTTGAATGCAGCCCTCCACCCTAACTGAACTGCAGCATTAATATCCGTCCCAGAAATTACAGTCTTTGCACCAAAGAAATGACTGCAAAACGTGACACAAAGTGTGAAAAGTTCACCTCAGCTGTCCAACACGACGCACCTGAAACAGGATTTATTACCAGCATGACTCACATTGGCCTCATTTCCATTCCTCTGAGTAGTTTGTGTACATTCTTATGCTATTCCCTCTGTGCTGTTTAGTTTGCCTCCCATTGGAGTGTTGACAGACACTGGATGCTCCATGCTGTGGAGATGCAGAGAGCGTGGGAGTTGATGGCCAGGATTATGTGAAGAGGCGCAGTAAAACTCTACTTTCTCAGCATTAAGGGAAATACATATATTCTCCATCAAGCAAAGGCGAATCTTATACAATATTACATGTCTAATCATAATTTCAGATAGTTTTAAAATGTTTATCCTTAAAATTAATGAAGTTTAAAAGTAATATGTTTCTGTCATTTAGATTTTTCCTTCAAACTTCAAAATTTTATTCAAACCTTACTTTGTAGTCACTTCCACAAAATTTAACTTTAGAGTTGAGTTTATGCTAAAACATCTGTACCCATCAGTTCCTGTCTTACTGGTTTAGCTACACATATCTACAGGGCACTTTTTAAATTTTGCTTCATCTTCCAATCTTCAGATTAACCCGTCCTCTTGTTTGCCTCCTTTGGTCTCTATCTGCTGTTAATATAGTTTCTGCTTTCATCATTTTTTTTTTTTTTTAGATAGAACTGACAAATGAAAGACACGGAACATATTTTATTAAAGTGTTGCTGAGTTTTATATTTTAAAGGTTGCTGAAAAGCAAACAGATGGCCTTTAGAGTTCTAGTCTTTCATGACAGGAATGCAACCTCCTTGTAAATATGAAAGAACCATTGCTGTAAACTGGATTTTTATGTTGAAGAAACATATTTTTAGTTTTGTGCAAGAGAATATTTCTTCTAAATGTTATTTTAATACCTATTTCTAACTTTAATAAATAATATAATTGTATTATCAACTGTTTTTGTCCATGTAATAATCAGTCAAAAGGGATTTCATGTTACCTTTTCACACACATTCTCAATTTTGGATCTGCTCCCTACTGTAACTAGCTTTATGGTTGCAACAGGAAAAAAGCAAGACATGCAAAAAAGTTTTGAGTTTTAACCACTTCATAGTTTTAAACTATCACTTTTCTAACTTCCTATTCTGGCTTGCTATACCACAGCGCTAACACTATTTTGTACATAAACAAAAACAAGAAGACAGGTAATAGTTTTTTTTCACCTCAAGTGACAGTCTAAAACAAACATTTCATTTCATTGTTTATAACAGACAATCATTGATTAACTTATCGGTTCTGTTAAAATATTGATCAAAGCTTACATTAAATGCATAGCACTGCGACACTGGGGACGTTTTGCTACATAAATGCAACTAGGACAAGGTCACTTTGTGTTTTGAAAGAAGCACTATACATTACTAAAACATTACCCAAAAATTCCTGTTCCTAAAAAAGCTTTAAAACTGTTTTGGAGTCCTTCTCAGCAATACTGAAAGAAAGTACCTTGTCTAAGTCATCGCCAGAACACAAGCAGTTTTCACTTTCTTAACTGCATTATCAGTTATCAATAGTCATTATGGAGACAAGCCTGTCTTGGCCTATAAATGTTTTGTGTGTGCCAGGAGTCAGAAGTCATGATTGCTACAGCACTGGGTGGGAGAGGGCCAAAGCCATTCCTCTGCCAAAAATGCCACCGCAAGTAACAACAATGTTTTCTTCACTATCTGAAATGTTTTCACTTTCCCAAATTTATACCTACCTATGTGAGAAAAATGCTTACAACATTGCATCTATATTTTTGTTACAGTTAATTACACATACCAATGAGTCAACTAACATTCACAAATTGAAAAAGCAATGTTAAATAGTTTGCGTATTCTCATAGTTGTGTGGTTTACATGCTGTAAAGAGGAGATCTCATCAGGTGTTAAAACTTCAGAAGCTTTCTTAGCTAGAAGACTTGATAAGATCAGGTCTCATACAGTAAAGCAGATGTAAGACAACAGCTGACAGGAGACAAACGATACCAGTGACAACGGCTCGACTCTGGACTGTAACATCTGTTTTGGCTTCAGTTCACATCATACCACACACAGAGGATCTAAGACAGTTGTTAAAGACTGATACTTTGGCTGTAGTAATCATAATAATTTTTGTGATTTATGCATATTCTGTTAAGAAATGAGTTTTACTTTCTTACAGGCACAGTGGAGTGAGAGAGTGGCCTACTGACTATCGATTATTTTGTCAGATGACGCATTTGTTTAGAGTACAGTATCATGTTTCACTGAAGAGGGTTTTTTATTCTAAGTAACATTAAGCACCAGATTTAGTTCTTGCTGTTTTTAGAAACTTTCACTCCTACACTCCTGATTTCAACCTGCTATGACTCAGGACTACTAATTGTCTTCATGGTGTGAAGGAACCCTCAGGGGTATCAGAAAATAACTTTGAGTGATAACTCACGTTCAGATGCTTTTTTTTTCTTTTTCCTTCACCCAGATCTTAAATTCCAAGTGTGTAATGTGATCACCTAGACAGTATGTGTTTATGCTGAAGGTATATGTGAATGCTTGTGTGCAAATTCTTCAGTTATCCTGACAAGGAACATATGAACTAAAGTCAAAACACTGAAATACTCGACATGCTTCTGAAACATTAAGTGCACTGATGTTCAAACTTCTATCAAAAGCTTTGCTTTTCTTATCTTTTTGGCTCAAATGAATTTCAGAGGATGCAACTTCCCTAAAGAAAAAAAAAGTTACATTTGAATATGTGCAATAGTAAGACCAAACTGGAAAATTACCACCCAAACTTGGATGGAGAGAATGATGCCACCATAGATGAGACAAAAAACAAGGAGTTTATCTCAAGCAAGAATGTGCTCCTGTCTTGAAAGTATGTGCTGCACATGTTTACCACAATAGAAATTGCTATTAATTCACTAAATCAACAAATTGTACAACACCGATGGTAATTGGTTCTCACCCTTCTATGTTCTCAACTCGATTGTTATGTATGGTGCACTGGCGTTCACAAAAATGCTTAAAACAAGTTATTTAAGTTTAAGGTTAGATAAATGAGTGCCTGGAATGTGTCTAGGAAGTGTTTCACCAAATAATATTCACACAATAACAATATTTTGAGATGTGATTTCAGTTGTCTCCAAGGAGCACTTGACCATTTCACGCTGAAAGCTAAATATGTTTTTCTTGTATAGGTCCAACAAATTTCTCAAATTTTCTAACAGAGTTTATGGCAGGAATTAAAAATCCAAATATCAACAAGTTACATTTTGAATTTGAGAGCTGGATTTCAAATCTTTGTAATGTTTGAATTTAAAATGTCTGCTATCTTTCAAGTACAATCTGTTTAATTCAACCATCAGCGCAACTTTACTTCAACACTGTCAGCGCAAACAGCGCACTTCTCTCTCGGCTCTCTCTGCTTTCACAGTGTAATCTGTGATCGGAGGTGTAATTTTAGCACGCATATTATTAAACTATATTAAGCTATCTATTCACACAGATTAGAAAAATTTTTAACACTTTATTTGACGGGTTGAGAATTAGACTGTCATGACACAGTCAATAAACATGACATAACACCTGTTATGAACATGAGCAAGTCTTCATGAATATGAAGACCGTTGTCTTCATATTCTTCAAGACTATGAAGAATAGTCTTGAAGAATAGACTTCAAGAATAGAAACTTGATCAAAATAATCGCTAGTCAGTAGGCCACTCTCTCACTCCACTGTGCCTGTAAGAAAGTAATTAAAGTGTAAAACTCATTTCTTAACAGAATATGCACAAATCACAAAAATTATTATGATTACTACAGCCACAGTATCAGTCTTTAACAACTGTCTTAGATCCTCTGTGTGTGGTATGATGTGAACTGAAGCCAAAACAGATGTTACAGTCCAGAGTCGAGCCGGACTATTCTTGAAGACATAACAGTCTTGAAGTCATAACAGTCTTCAAGACTGTTATGACTGTTGTCATAAAGTGTCATTTGGTAAATCATGACACTTTCAATACAAAGTTGACATTATTCAAAATGTCTTTGTTATGACAACTTGTCATTAACTAAGAAATCATAAGCTAACATAAATTTGTTATAAAAGTATTACTGATTAAACTTTAGCTTTGATAACATAAAGCTACATAAATTATGTCGCAAAGAATACAACTTTGTATTCTTCTAAGTTGTATTTTAGAAGAACTAAAATACAACTTAATTTCCCATGTTGTAGAATGGAGTTTATGTAAAATTTATAAAATAAAAAAATCAAATATGTAATACAAATAAGCATACTCACAACAAAATCATGTTGTGAGTATGCATCTTGTGTGCGAAAGAAAAATGGGAAAAGGCTCCAAGAATTAAAGAAATATTAATATTTCCTTAAAGCCAAGTACAATCGCTGGTCCTTTTTAGTCAGGGTTTAGTTCATATTTGAAGTAATTTCTGCTTCAAATATGAACACAAAACTCATGCTGAACTGTGATTAATATGAGTCATCATTAAGAGATCAGTGTCTTTTTGTAGACCCAGAGTGACATTTTCACACCCAAACATTTTTGGAAGAACCACATTCTTATCTCTGTCTTAACATCCCTAAAATAGATGTAATACTTTGTTTCAAAGAAGCTTCTGTTTCAAAATCTATTTTACTAGGCCTTCTTATGCTCACACACACAGAAACAGTATACATTTCACTGTCTTCTCAGTCTCTTTACCCAGCAGCCTGAGGTAACTTTTAACATTTCCATGGTTTCTCTCAGTGGAAGTCAACGCCTCCCACTGTTTTCCTCAGAACTGCCCGTCTGTCCTTGATTATCCTTTCACCATGTTCTAACTTTCTCTTTTCCTGGGTCTTGAGGCCATGTTGTTTAGTAAAAGAAAAAAAGCAAAGGTTTTACTGGGGAAAAAAAGGTAATGTAAGCCATAGCGACATGGTAGTAAGTAACCTGAAAATGTCTCCTATAAGATGTGGGGGAGAATATAGAAAACCTGACACTGGATCTGAGATACATCATCCTTTAAATAAGCAAAATTTTCAGCTAAAAGGTCTTCATGGGTCACTGGGTCAGTGATAAAGCACTATGTCTGAAGTGTCTCAAGTGCCTTGAGACATTTGTTATGAATTGACGTTGTATAAATAAACTAAATTTAATTTACTTACGTGTCAAACTGTAATATATATGTACATTCAGCAAAAACATAACAAAACAAACAGTTTTTTGGAAGAAGCTTTTGGTTGTAAAGTGTCTTAAGGTTAGCTTAAAATATTAGGTTGATGCTAATATGTCTGAAATGTTCACACAGAACAAAGGTTAATGATGTGAGAATGGAGTGTTTAGCACCTGAATGATTCATAAGTCAAAGTGGTCGTAACACACACACACACACACCCCGCACCCAGTACATCCCTCAAAATTGTGAGGCACTGAAATGAAAGTAATTGAACTGTAATGAATGAAAAAGCAGTCAATGTTCATACAAGAAGAGCAGACCGAATGAAATGAACATGTTCTGCAATAAGGAATGTTCAGAATCAAACTCAGCACACTCCCTTCCTGCAAACCACCCAACCTCCTTTAACCCCCTGCTTCCTTCTTAAACCCTAAAGCTGACAAAAGTACTGCTTTTGTCAGGTAGGTTTGCTATGGTTATAGTTTTCACTGTTTTTCTGTAAATTTCCTGAACAGCTGAACATATATGAAAGCCAATTTTAGTTTTGATGTCATTTTGAGTCAAAAATTACTCATTTTGAGTTGCGTGGTTCCAATTTCTGGTGTGGTGTACATTTTATTCCAGCAACTGGGAAAAACAAATCGGTCAACTGTTTTCTCAAATCATATCTGACATAGCATTATAAGAAATAGGCAATAGGGCATTGCTGCATAACTAGATTTGAAGGGAGCACTGCAAAAGAAAACAATACTTATTGGGATGAAACTACCAACAGATCCCTGGATAAAGCAGGTTTTCTTTTTACATAAGGCACTGATTTATTTCAAAGTCCAGCTGGGACTTGTGATGGGCAATTAAATATCTATTTATCTAAATATGTTATAAACCACTAAGTGTGTAAAGATTTTATCTCCCAGTAAAACCTTGCACATCATTGCTATAAAGATTATTATTCTTCCCATAGGGCATGTGTCAGTCTCAAGTAATGATCAATAAGACTCCCTTCCTCTCTCTCTTTCTCTCTCTCATCGAGATTTAAGCTTTGTGTATCACACACAGGATTCCCACTTATTTTCATGTCAAAATATAATATTATTTCCATGTTCACACTTATAGAGTTCACAGCCCTTTTAGTTATAAAAGTTATATCAATTTATGAAATATATTTCTACAGTGCCCAACTTTAAGTATGGAGTCTGCAAAAACTACAATAGGTTTTAGTGTAGCGGAGGACAAAGTAGTGAATATGAAGATAATACTGCAGATGGATAAACAAAGACAAATGGGCAAACAGGTAATCCATCCTTTTAGCTGGTTGGATGGATGGATTGGAAGCGTTGGTAAACTGAAAGACACATGGATGGATGAGAAGATGTAACTGGAATCAAGTGAGGAAGTAAAAATATTCTTTTCGACCCACAATTTTTTCCAATCTTTAGTTAAATCAAGTCTCAAACCATTACGTCATTCTACATAGTGTTTTGTCAACCAAAAGCAGTTAAGGTAGTACTGCCATTTTGTAAAGATTTACAGTTTTCAAGCCAATTAGCGATTCTTAGCATATTTGCTAGTCTTTGCTGTTTGCAACTTTGTCCATCTGCATATGAATAATGCTTCAAAATCCACTTTAAAAAGAAAATCTTAATTAAGAAATTACAGACTGAATCACAATAAAAATCCCTTGCGAAGTATATTTTCTATGTAGAGAAACTGAAGCCATGCTGGAGTGCACAACAAGCAGCTTGACATACAGATCAATCCTTTGCTATTTTGGTAACCTTGTGTACTTAGCAGACACAGATACCAAAATAGCACAATCAACTGCATTGGGTTTCACTACACTCAGGTCTTTTCTTCTGAAACCACTTCCCCTTGGTTTGTCAAACTTTGAAAAGAAGTCCCAGTATTGTATTTGTTGTGAATTAGAGGCCATCGGAAATGGGCTCGTAGAGTAAGTGATGACTGTGCCAGCCGCAATGACACCAAGGAGCCTAGAGCTACTGAACACTCGCTCAGAACATAGCACAGTCTCTAATTAACTAATAAAATATTAACCACCTATTCATTTCCCCCTTATTCTGTCTGCCTCTGTCTACCCTTTGCTCTCCGTTTTTCTTATTACCCATCCTCTCTACTCCCATTTTTCAAAAACCTGTCATATGTTCTTACTACAGTGGAGATAGTCAATCTTCTGTAGAACATGGTAAAGTCCATGAACAGGCAATACAAACATTTTCTACATCAATTCAACATTAGAAACTTAGGGGTTATAAAAAACAAGGAGCATCTAGCACAAAAAAATGATAGACTGTTCTTAGAAAATCTAACAAAATATACACACTTTTTCTTTTGTTGTAACTCAAACAAAATACATATTCAACCCTTCTAGGCTCACACAATAGGTGTGAATGTCAGCATCCATTGTGTGTGGGCTTGTGGGTTTCGCTATATGTTCACAAGGGACTTTTCACAAGGCAGAAAACAAAAACATACAAGGAAAACAATGAAAATACCACGAAACAGACATACACAGTTTGCAGTACACAAAGGATCTCATACTGTCCCCCACCAATACACACACATACGCTTTGAGCGACAGCCCCTCGGTCCATGTGCTGCTGTGATATTGGCAGCTCGGCTCGGTGCCCATCAATAAAGCTCTGGTACAGGCCAGAGGGCCAAGGCCCCCATGCTGTTCTCCCAGGTGCCTGATCTATATTAAGGTGGGTTGCAGACCAGCTAAGCCAGCAGGGGGTGCACAGCGAGAGCAGATAAGGCAGCTTGAACAGTCGTTGGCTACCTCCTGCCATGACTCTTTTAAAGGAATATACTTATTAGCCAAACAGAGAAAACGAGTAAGGAGGTTGAAATGCTCAGTCTTAAACTGTGGTAGTTTGGTAAAGGGGCTGCAGAAGCAACCTAAAAGAAACTATGACTTTTTATTTATCAGGTAGTGTCTTTGTGGAGGTGGTGTCTTGATGGGACAACCAAACGGTCTGAAGATTCACCATATTACAATTGTGTGTAATTTGTGTTCTGGATTAACTTTTTTATTCCAAGTCTAGGTGAAGTCCCAAGTCCTTGAGAGGCCGTGTCATCTTTAAGTCCTTAAGGGGAAAGTCAGTCCTTAAGTCTTTGACAAGTCAAGTATTTGAGGGAGATGCCAACTCTTTGGTCTTTGAGGTGCAAGTCAACTATCAAGTCTTTCAGCCACATTTCATGTCTTAGTTCTTTGAGGTGCTAGTTAAGCTTTAAGGTTTGAAGATGCAAAGTGTTAAGCCTTTGAGACGCAAATCAAGCATTAAGTCTTTGAGGTGAAAAAATGTTGAAAATATAAGACTATATAGGAAGTGCATAGTTTACATCATAAGACAAATAACACTCTTAATTGATATGTGTCAACTTCTAATTTCAGCTATATGGGCTTTGAGTTATCTTTTATGAAACATGGTCTTTAATGCAAACAGTGGGCTCATTTCTGCTCATGGTACTTTTCATTTTGGGTTATCTAAACCTCAATATGGTAAATACACAAGACAAAAGGGTAGGGATGACAAAAAAAGTAGAAAAAAAAAACACTCCCTCCAGGCACATTATGTCGAAAAAGATAATTTTTTCTGCTGTAGGTTTGGAAACATAATAAGCTGTCAACAAACCAATTCCAAAGCCCTAGCATGGTGCACACAGTGAGATAATTTAAGTTGTGCTGCATTATATTGTGTAATAATTACAGTTTATTTTATTTTTATAATGCCAAATCAGAAAAAAAATATAATATCACGGCACCATACAGTTTTATGTTTTTAAGATGTTTTTGTTTCCCCTACAAAGCAGCTTAGAAATTTCATTACAGGTGAACCAGTGAAGAGGGGTTTTTACTTATTGATTTTGGCAGACATTATTAGAAAAGTCTCAGGGGAAAAGAAGTCACTTTGTGGCTATATATAATAACACCTTTCATGACTAATAAAATATACTTCAGCTTATTGGTTAATGACCAAATAGTAGTAAATCAGTACTGAGGAACAATTACAGTATACAGTACTGATCGTGGTCTATGACCTTACAATGGGTTTTTCTGTAAAGGGTTCATATGGCTTCCACCCATTCATCCATTCATCCAGCCAAAGATCCAGACATACATACATACTTCAAGCTATCTTGTCACTTTGTGATGTCATTAACAACCAAAACGTACATTCAGATTACTAATTAGAACTCCAGATTGTGGCTGAGAATTTAAAACATATTTCCGGGCAAAGTATCCACTAGTTCTTTGTGGTACTAGCAGGTACAATTATACATATACTCTATTAATTATGGTGAAACATAGCAACTCTGTTCAGTTTATAGCTTGATTTGATGGCTACTACAACCAAAAATGCTCAAAATGTTCAATGTTTTTGGACATGCAGTGATATTTAATAAAGTGACCCTGCTTTAAATTCAATGCAAGATCTGTTTGTTGTGTTCCATGGTTGAAGAGGAATAAATAATTTTACAAGGCACTGCAAATTCCCAGTGCTACCCAAAATGAATTTAGTAAGTGATTTTAATATTTCAAAAATTTATACGCCGTTTGATGTAAAAGATGCATGATATTTTGAATTTCTTTGAAAATAAACAAATACTGATGTTAAAGTCAAAGTCATTACACTTTTGCTTAACAATATTGCAACCTTTCTATGAAATACGCTGTCCAGCCACTATTCTTCAGCTAGGTCCACAGACATGTTTTTTTTTTGTTGTTTTGTTTTTTCCAAGCACACCTGGAAGCTACAAAATCTACCTTTCATCACAAAAGGCTGATAGAATCAGTTGTCAGAGGGGCCATATTGGACCAGGACAAAACATACCCAGGTGCACTGGTGACTCCCTCTTGTGCAACCCAGCTGCCACAGAGGCACTTACAGTGGCAAACCTCTGACAGATAAAGGGAACCGTTCCAGTAGCAGGTGTTCTGTCCAAGTCCAGCTGTGCAAATCTGTGCTTATAATAAAAATGTAAGTACAGGTTGTGTAAAAGTAAAGTTTCTAATCTAACAAGTACAGCACAACTTGTGAAAACACTAAAAGCAATTGGGTGAAGCAATGCTTGGATTTTGTGTGCGATACTAATCACTGCTTATCAAGTTTAGTCAACATATTCAAACTGTGTGACATGTCTCTTATACCAGTGCATACTAAATATGACATACATTTTTCTGGATCATTTTTTTTGTTCAAAATTGTCTAACTTTAAGTTTAGCTCTTCCTTTTTTTTTAAAAAAAAAAAAAAACAGTGTTAATATTTCAAATCACAAAATAAACAGTAGTGAAAAGAGCAGTCAAAGAAGACTAAGTTGCCATTTTGTTAAACCATATATGAGGCAGGTTAACATTTATCTGTTAAATCAAATACTCATTTAAAGTTAAATAATAGCTGAGAAATGAGAAGGAATGAAATAAAGGGGTTAAGTTATGACAGATTTCTTCTGACAGTGTGAATGTGTTCTCATACAACCAAGTCTGGAATCAAACTTATCAAAAATATCATACTCTAATTATTACTGACTTGTTTAAGATGTTACAAAGTCACTTTATATTTCATCCTTTTGATAATACAAATTGCTGTTGTGATTTGTTTAAATTGTTTACAATTATTTTCATTAGCAGTTTAATCTGTTACAAGCATTGCCTCAGGGTTTAGATTTCCACTGATCTCCAAAAACCACACCGATTAACAAACACACACATTGAGCTCATTTTAATAATATTCAAATGAGTTTTTCCAGAGTACTTCTGTTATTAATCAGCAAGTTGCCATTGACCAAAGAGACACTTCAGGACTCGTATTGCAGTAACTAAGATCAACACCGCTACACTGAAACGGATATTACTAAAACACCTTGGACAAGTCTGCAGGTGTGTAGTACATCATAAGTCACCTCTGACCCTTGTGTGTTGAGGACCAGAGCGTCCTGCAGGAATTATTAATGCAGTGCTTTGGTTCAAAAATGTATTGCCTGTCAGCATAATCCTGTGAAAATTTAAACAGTCCCCAAAACAAAACTGCAATGGCATATTCAAGTCTTGCATAATGCATCTATAATATGGTGCTGCTGCCCACTGCTTCTGACATACACAAAGCAGCAAACTGATCATCAGAAGAGGCTGAGATGACGATATAGTTTGACATTGTCTATTGCAAAAAAAAAACTACTTTTTATTACTACATTCAAGTCTGAAAGATGTTTTTAATAAGGAAAATGGCTTGAATATAATAAAATGTTTAGTTTTAGATGTTAAGATGTTTAGCCCTTAAAATGTTTGCACTTCTAATTTTCATGTTCATAATTTCATTCATCTTGAGATCTGTTTAAGTTTAAATTTCAGTTCATTGAAGCTCTTCGGAAATATTTTCAGTAGTACAGATTCAAATTAAGAACTTTGTTTTCTAGATTGTACAAATCAATATTGACTTTATTTGAAGAGAAAATTTGGGAGCACCTAACTTTTTGTGCTGGTGTACATATTTAACAAAAACTTGGGAGTGTGCAGCCAGAGCAACAAGTTAGTTTAAATCTCTGTAAAAGTGTGGAAAAAATCTTATGTTATTTTAGTCATGTGACTGACAGAAACATTTCTTACTGTACTTTGCATTAGTTATAGAACAGGCAAACACACTACTTTGTAACCATTTGCTAGTTTTTACAGTTGGTGGAAGGTATGTTTGCAAGTGCCTAAATTGCTCCAGGGAAATGTTTACATATATATATATATAATGTTTTCTTTTTTGCTGTACTGTTATGGAGGAGAAGCTATATGTCCTTCTGCTGAGTAGGCAGCCAGCTGATCTAGCTGACCAAGTGAGAATGCACAGAGTGAGTTGTGTTTGGAGACAAAGCCTGGGCAGCAGAGTGATTCAAGCAGGGCTTACAGCTTCATTACAGCTACACAAATGTTTTTTGTTTTTTTTTCCTCTAATGCCTATTCATTTGGTAACAGGGTGGATTACTTACAGCTGTACCAACATGCAGTTTGCACAGTAGCAAATACGCAAATTCATTCAGATACTGGCAAATTATACCATGTCCAGACTCTAAATAATCCATAATGTGGTAATATAAAGCAATCCTCAAACTCAAGGCAGACACAGGTTAGGCAAACAAATGGTTGATACCATACACACTTGGTATCAAGACATGAGTTGAATCCATTAAAATGAACACAGGGACATAAAGGAACGAAAGATTTATTCAGTACTGTATGATCCAAAAATAATATATATATATATATATATATATATATATATATATATATATTTTTTTTTTGTTTGTTTGTTTGTTTGTTTCAAAGCTTTCTCTAACGCTCGTTATGATGCTACACATTTTTTATTTCCTGATTAAGTTCTTTACATTGTTTAAGTTCCAAAACTGAAACACATCTGTGTTTTATGGTAGTTCTCATGGTTCTCTCGAGACACAACTCAATGAAGGTCGCTTTGCAATTTAAATGATTATTCCAATCACACAGTTCACATTGACATGCAACATTAGACCCTGGATGTACACAATGTGCGAGGGACAAAAGGAAGAAAGGAGAAAGAGAAGAAAGGATATGGGAGGTGTAAGACTGGAATTCAGGCTGTTCGCTTGTTGTGAGCGCCCTAAACCAAGCTGTCCTGTCCTGACAAGCTGACAGCATCATTTACTCATCAGTTTGAGGTCACTTCACAGATTGACGGATGAGGCAGCGGGTCAGGGTGGAGGGGGAGCTGGCAGTGGGGTTTTAGGATCTGTTGTTCAGCTGCTTAGTCTATGTTTACCCTCTGTTGTTTCCGAGCAGCGCTTCATCAAAAGGCAGTGGGGCCGTTCTGGATTCAGCGAGAGTGAAAAGGAGGAAAATATGGGGACAAAGACAGAACAGGAGGAAGAGGTGTGGATAGAGGGGGAAGGGGAGCGGAGCTGTCTGTGCCTTGAGAGGAGGGAAGGACCAAAGGATATGACTGATTATAGGCAGGTCAGAGGTCAAGGCCAATGCCCAGGCCTCGTTTCCTGATATAAGGGGGCAGGAAGAAATGCATGGGGTGAAGAGAGAAAAAAACAGGCACAAGTAGAAAAGACGGGAAACAAACTTTGAGACAATTTCAATTACAAATTTCCACAACAGTGTGGAAGGCAGTTCTCTCAGATGTCGGCCATTAATTAAATTAAAGAACATGCCGCTCACACGCTCAGGTGGAACAAGTTACACATTAATTATTTCCTGTCATCGGTAACAATATCACTTTAAGACAAAGCAGACTGAGCTTTCATATTATTATGCCGTCTGATGAGAGATCACAGCATGTATGTATTGGCTGATCATGTGTTGCTGCGTTGGAGACATGAGAATGAGGTAAACCCTCGTATACATAATTAGCAACAGCTTTAACAGAGGCTTTGAGAAAACATGTTTCACAGTTAGGGCTGATAATGAAAGGCCATACAAAGCAGCATGTCTGTTTGTGCTTAGGAGTGTGTGCTGCTGCATGTGACAGAATCTTTTGAGGTGTGACGATTCACCATGAGCGCCAAGTCAACTCTTCTGTCCTGTCATTCAGCCAGCTTCACTCCCTCTGTTTCTCGGTGTGTGAATTATGCATGTAGGTGAGGAGTAAAGGGCAGCATGATAGTGAATTTTTATGTTTGATTATGCATGTGTGTAAAATGAATGAGGTTATGCACCACAGGCCTATTTGTGCAAATATACGGACTTGCTTGCTTTTTGATTAATGTGCATGCAAACGCGCGAGTGAATTAAATGTTCAATCGATTCTGCTTCCGATTTGCACTTGAAGGTCAGAGTCATGGAAAATGGCAAAGAGGAGAAGTCTTTCTATGTGTATGCACACAAACTCATGGTAATATGAGCCACACACCTTAATCAAAATCTTTCTGTTGCTTTTTGTACTGTATGTCCTCTAATCCTCCACCATCAGCCATAATATGAGTACATAAACAGATAAATATACACGTGGAGCCGGATAACTGTGTCGCCTGCAGCTCTTGAATTTATTTACATGTCATTACTTTTGATTTGGGTACCACTGGAAGGTAACTTGTGCCCGATCTAATTTGATATTTTTTGATTTCTAAAACATTTGACTTCAGATGAAACTCTACAAGCTTTCCAATAATGTTGGTTAAAATTAAAATTTACAGAAAGCCACGTTGCTAGGCAGAGTAACAAACATTTTAGTATTATTCCCTTTATACAAATTTTGGCTGTGTGGCTAAAACTGATTGAAAACATAATCAAATGTTACTAATGAGAAGATTGGTTTTCATTGACAATAATTTAACTATTAAACAAAAACTGTAAGTATGATATGTTCAGCATCTTAGCAGTTGGTGTGAGCTATTGCAGAAATACAACATCATTCACCCATCGTTAAAAGCTTTGGTCTTTAATGGAACTTTTTGCGCTTGTTTTGAACTTGAAGCTGTTCTTCAATATGCCTTTACAAAAGTTATACAAAGAAGTGGAGAATACATACCATTCACAACTATGACGCAAGTCTGAGTTAATTTTAAAGACGTTGAGACAAGTCCAAGTCGAGACAAAACTGACTGAACTAAACATTTTCTCATATAATCACCAGCATCTGGTGCAGCTCTAACTCTGCATCTGATTCCAAAGCCGGACTGTTTGCCTTTAGGTGTAAAATACCACATTAATGTTTAAATATTATATCCCACCATTTTAATCTTTATTAACAGACATCTTTTAATCTTTAAACATTTATTTCACCATCCAAAACAAACTGATAAAGGTTGCTTCATATTATTTTGACAATTGATCAAATGTAATACTTCCCCCATTAAAAGTAGAAGTAAGCATTTATGCTCTAAGAAAAATAAGAGAATCAGTGTTTTGTCTTAATTATCTTAAGATAAATCAGGTTCACATCCAATTATATTAAATGTTGTGAATTATCTAGTCAGAAGCTTACAACGTCGAGACACCATCATCTCAACATTCACGGTTGCCTAAAGTTTTAGCAATCTTATTATAAAGATCTACGTTGAAGAAAATAGCAAAAAAATGAATAAATACTGATTTCCACAGACAAGGGTTCAAATAAAGATTTAGCTTGGTGTTAATTTCAGTTTGGTTCATTCAGAATATTTCTGCAAATGACAATTTATCTCCCAGGATGGAAGTACAATCCTCTGAACAGCTTTAAACACCTTCACATCTGCATTATTGCACCCTGCTGTGAAAAAGAATGACATTGTTTCATGTTCTTTCCACCCACTGTGCAGTTCAGTGACACCGTCTTAAGATGCTCTTGAAGCTGCTCTGTTCTCCACACGCCTGATTGCATTTCTTGGCCAACCAGCTGAGTTTATGGGCTCATTAGCTAATGGTGGAGCTCAAGCTGAGGTCTGACTCTGTACCCAATCACAGAGTTCAGTTTGTGATGCATGGGATTCATATTACAGCAGGTCATCTGTGACGGAGGGACGAGGAAATGAAGTGATGCTCTGACTACTCATTCCATCTTTCAGGTCTCCCTTCCTCTTTGCCCATTTATTCTTCCTGCAGACTCATCGTTTCTCCCGCAAGTGCTCATTCATTTCCACCCTTTTTAATTCAACATTTCAGTCAGGCTTCTCATCCATTTCTTTCCTGTTCTCTTTCTGCCTTTAGCATTCTCTCATTCCATCTGTCTCGCTAATACAGGCTAGTAGATGCAAGTAGGAGTGGAGAAATGAATGTGAGCAATGGTTATATCTGCTCCTTTCACTCACTGCAGCGGAGTGTAAGCATTGATTTTTTTTTTTTCTCCAGCATATTTCATTCAATACATTTACTTCATTCTTCTTTCATGAAAAATAATGATGTACTTGGATAACTGTGGCCAGGATCAACTGGGAAAATTGAACTTTGGATGTGCCTTAATCCATAAAAACAACTTGCGTCAAAAGCTCGTTTTAAAATGGGTTTTTGACCCATATTCATGTAGAAGTTCAGTTTCCAATCATCTCACAAGAGGATTAGAGGAAGGATGGAAATAATGCACACATAAAAAAATACAAACCACATGCGTAAAAGGAGTAGGACAGGGAGCAGTTGTCCACTAAATCAGAAATAATTAAATACAACATATTTAAAAATATCTTGCTGGCATTTATCAAATTCCAGATTTCCTAAGTTCACTCTGGGTTGGATGGGAAGGGGACGGAGCTTGTCATTGCAGTAAGCAGATGGGGTGCAACAGGTCCAGTGCAACAGGACCAAAACAGAGACAAACACCCGCACAGGCAAACTGTCCACTAAGGTAAATTCAGAATTGTAAATCATCCTAAAATGCATAATTTTCTCATAAACATCTAAAAAGTGGATAAAATTTAACTACAAAAGTCATATGCTGGTATATCTTCCAGTAGGGATTGGAGTCTGCCAGTAGATGGTACTGATTATTATTTTTTTTTTTACCATCAAATATTATCCACCTAATTATCTTTAAGCTTGTATACATCCCTTCTCAATAAGTGAGAAATGGGAGAAGCTCCAACCCTCCTGTGACCCTGGAGCATAAAGTGGGTATCACAAAAGAAGAACTCAATGACTTGCACAGCCTGTTTAGTTTTTTCCAATTCTGGGTAGTTGGTACTCTGTAACCATAGTAGCATCCAGATTGAGCCTTGAACACACACTGTAATTAATAAACACATCTCACTTAGGCATAAACCTTGAGGCTTATCAAGTTGAAAGTGGCGGTTGGCATCAAGATGTTTACAGGATTTTATAAGAAATATTTGGTTTTAATCAGATTATTAGAATGTTTTTCTGAGTAAAGAACTCAAACTTTACTTTTTACATAAAATGTTTTGCTCCCAGGTTAAACGGTGAATTATTGGGTTGTTCGCAAAAAAAGATTCAGTCAACAATTGCTGACTATGTTAATTGGAAAGACATAATCAATTGTTTCAAACAATTCCAACATTTTATGTACACAGTATTTTATAAACAGAGATCCATAAATGCAGAGAGTAACATTCTTCTACCTGTTGTTGTTCCTGAGTTTAACATGCCCCCCTGGCTCCAGAACCTGCCCGTTCTTCAGCCAGGTGAGCTGAGGCTCAGGCTCACCCTGCACTTGGCAGGTGAAGATCGCCGTGGTGCCAACTGGTCGAGCAATGGACTGCGGAGGCTGAACAAACTCTGCTGGAGCTGAAAGAGAAACAGAGAATGTAATCAGACAACATCGCTCCTTCAACCCTACACATCGGTGGGATGCGAACCTGCCAGATACTTAAAGTATTACGATTTTTAAAGACTCGGTCCTGAGGTGTCAAGATACTAATGGAAGAGAGAGTAGGCGTGAGAAAAAATATAAGTGGCTAGGGTATAAGACTGAGGTGTAAATACTGGCTTAAATCTATAATTCAGGCAAGGGTCAATTACCTTGATTATGAAAGACAAAGGATCGATGCTCTAATAGGTAAATAAAAAGGACTGGAGGGAGGTAAACAGAAGGGTAAAAGAAGGAAAGTAAGACAATGTATAACCTGCTTCACAACATTTCTAATTTGTTTTAAATACCCATTTTAAATTCTTCTGCTACTAATAATCTATTTTTTCAGTTATTTACCTACTAAATTTGAATATTGTTTCATTTAATTCATTTTAATGTTTATGCATTTCTGTTGTATAATACAGAAACGCCCAGCCTATTCAAGCATATCAAAGATTTATTAAACCTCATTATATATGCATGAATGAACACAGAGAACATTATGCTAATTATACATTTGTGAATCAACAGCTTAGTTTGATTAGAGATCCAACAGCTTCTTGTTTTTATTAGTACTTAAAAAAAAGTTATATCATTCAACATAATGTTGCTCATAATGCAGCCTCCTACGTTCGATTACATTTGTGTTAACATGTATGGCTAACTCATAATTTTATTTATTTGTCTAGCGGTTTATCCAAGCTAATAGCTTAAATTTGGATCTGTTGTGACAGCTTTTTAAGATATATGACAAAGGAGAAAATGTTGGTGACTGGATATGAAGTCTATGTTGGAGCCATATGGGCTAAAGGAGTCAGAGGAGAATGGGGTGACTGGTTTGGGTCAGCCCATAAGGCAGAGGCAACAGTAGCTCAAATAACCATTTGTTACAACCAGTATGTGGAATACCATCTCTAAACATTGGACCTTCAAGCAGATGGTTTGAGACAGTAGAAGACCACACAGACTGCCACTGCTGTCAGCAAATAACAGAAAACTGAGGATGCAAATCACACAGGCTTGTTAAAATTGGATGATAATAGATTTGAAAAATATTACGATTGCAATTGCTTCCACTTTCACCAAATTTTAATTTGTATTTTGGAAATGCAGCCCTCATATCTAGATTGACTCAGTGCAACACAATACAAGTAAAGGTCTACCTAATAAAGTTGTATCTATACAACTATTTTCAATTGTAGCTGGAACAGTTTAAACCAATAGCTGCCTTTAAGCTAATAACTAGGTTTCTTTGTGATAAAAACCCGGCCAGGGACGAAAACAAATACACATCTTTTGTAAATGGATATCTTTAAGGTTTACACCCCACTGTTGACAGGATAATTCAATAATATTAAAGTGCTATTTCATATTTTAGTGGTTTTATGCAGACTTATGGACACTGCTGGCTATTAATTTCTCTGACTGATCTAACGAGGTTTTCTCTGTGTGTCTTTGCTCCTATTAGATAATATGAGTAGCTTGTGGCTAGTGTTAAGTCTCACTGGGGTCGGAAAATAATAAAAATGCCCATGACAAGGCAAGTTTACAACATGACATATTTTGCAGAAGTTACAACAGCTGTAAACCGTGGATGGGAATGACAGCTAAATTAGTCTGGAAGAACTGCTGGCACAGAAAAAAAATGTTTACCCTGGTACTAGCTAGTATATCAATGTACACGAATAAATATTCAAATAAACTCCCAGAGTGAGTCTTCACACAGCCCAGAAGCTCTGGGTTTAAAGGGAAATGAAAGTGCAGATGGATAGTTATACATATCATTATGTAAAGAAGCATGTTTTATGGAGAGCATTGTTTTGGATTTTTTCTGCTTTTAGCATTTTCATGACTGTTGTGCATCTTGTTTTTACTATCATGATTGCATTGTACCTTAGTAAAAACAAACAGGGATCAACAATGCTTTCTGCTCTAGTTGTGCTCAAAGTTCTGTGATGAGTAAACAAACTTGCCAAAAAAAACAAAAAAACATTTTATTTTCTCTTAAGTTAGTGAGTAAAGTAAATCCCCAGAGATAAAGATTGTCCTTTTCACTCTGCCCCTTTTTCTCTCTCCTACATTGTCAAAACAGACAAGAAAAGCAAACAATACTGGTGCCATAAAAAGCCTTACAAACAAACTCTAAAGATACAACCTAATAACTTCATGTTGATGAGGTTTCATATCTGTTTATTTTAATCTACAGCTTTTAATTAGCCTTGTAATATTTAACTTACTGTTTACTTAAAAATATATATTATTTTAATGAATTTAACCTCTATAGTGTTGTGCTGGCAGGAAATCATTCAACATGCTTGTCCTTTTCTATCAAATTTTAAAAGAAAAATCACATTACACCGTGTTCCAAATTATTATGCAAGTGATATTTTCTCAGATTTTCTTAAATGATCAATGCAAATGATGGTCAGTATAATTTTCAAGTCATGAACTATTACAGTATAAATCTAATTTTACTGAACAAAGCTCCCAATGAGAACAGTATTTTTTTCAAAAATAAAAAACTCAAAATGCACTGTTCCAAATTATTATGCACAGCAGATTTTCTAAACATTTTATGG
>CAEFZY010046119.1:0-20376 GCA_903066815.1 Brachyrhaphis roseni
ATGTGATATGATATAATGATGTGTAAATTTCCACACATAAGTCGCTCCGGAGTATAAGTCGCACCCCCGGCCAAACTATGAAAAAAACTGCGACTTATAGTCCGGAAAATACGGTACACCTTTCCCCTCTGTCTGAAGTTAAATCAGAACAAATTTCTCTTGTTTTAAGTCAGTTAGCATAATCAAAATTATTTCTATTTGCTAAATGCCAAAGACTGTTTCTAGAGATTGTTTTGTAACCTTAACATATTAGTCTTAGGGATAATTGTCTTTTAAACTGTATGAAATGGGTTAAGTGTTTTGGGTTTCCTTAACTGAGTCCATTTTCTAGGCCACTTCACTTTCACACTTATTTTCAGGTCTAACTAAAACTTTTCCATAGAATTGACATCAAGTCATGCCAAAACATTGACTTTGTTGTCCTTAATCTATAACCACTTTACCTGAAGGCTTAGAATTATTGTCCATCTTGAAGACTGATCAGCTTCCATTTTTGATTTCCTGCTTCAATATTTCCAAATAATCTTCTTTCCTCATGATACCATCTATTTTATGAAGTGTACCAGTTCTTCCTGGATCAAAACAACCCCACAACATGATACCGCCAACACCATACTTCACCGTTTTGATGGTACAAGCATCTCAATTTTTCCTCCAATGATCATTGTGGCCAAACGGCTCCACTTTAGTTTCTTCAGGACATTTCTCCAAAAATGAAAATCTTTCTCCTTGTGTTATGTTTCACAAGGAACATGGCTTCTTCGTTGCTGAGCCACCTTTCAGCCCATATCAGTACAGGACAAGTTTCACTATATTAAACAACATTTATCCCTAATACTGACAATTTATATATAGGGTTTTGAATTCAAAGAAAGTTATGAAAAAATTTCAAAGAAATAATCTTTCTAAGCTTTTACAGATTTGGTAAATAGGATCAATTTTGGTAATTCCAATTAAGCTAAAACAAAAGTAATTTGGTCTGATTTAACTTCAAACAGAGAGAAAAAAATATCAATTTGTGTCTTTTTACTCTGTGCGTGTAAATATTTGTTAATTAATAAAGTTTTCTTATGACTATATAATGGTTATTCTCAAGATTTGAGATGCAAAACACCAAATCTATTACACATCACTTCACATCGCTGTGCTACTTTGCATGTTGCTGCTAACTACTGAAGCATTTTCTGCTGCTAACATGAACATACCATTACTCATCATAAATAAAACCAGGTATTTTTCTGGTTAAACATTCCTGCTAATAAAATAAAATTCTTTGAAACGATACATGACAGCTCAATGGAACGGCTCACATTTTTCCAGTTGGGTATTTCCTGATAAACGTCACTGGACAAGTCAATCCTGTGTGTATTTAAAAATAAAAACAAACAACTAATTTAGGCAAATGTTACGTGAACTACTGCTTTACAGAAACGGTGAACCTTATAAAACAGTTAATAAATTGGATTACAGTTCTGACTTGTTCTTGTTTTTGCAAAGAACAAACCCACGCTTTGCAGCCAAGATATGTTGATTCAAAACTTGTTTTCCAACTACACCGTACTTTGAATGCAGATTTTGAAATGTTTTCATTTATTTTACAGTTTAAAAAATGTCAAGAATTTTTGACAGTTATGAAACGTTTCATGACAAGTTTGACCAGAAATGCCAAATCTGACCAAATACAGTAAATATAACGAGAATCTTCCTCCATCCTCCACTGGATTTGGTGAAGTGTGCTGAGACAACGTGCATGACAAAATCTAGGGGCCACTTCCAGTTCACAATAAGGAAGCATTTTAAAAAAAACACTTCCTCAGAAGTGATTGTGAAACAAACATCAGCTGTCATAGTGGATTTCCTCCAGCACGTTTTCACACTCTGCCGGCAGCTTCGCACAGAGCAACTTCTCTAAAAGCAGAGGATGAGCAAAGCTTTGTGGTGGTGAGTCTTTAAAATTAAGCTCAACAGATTATTTGTGTTTGTGTTGCTGCTCTTATTGTTTATGAATCTGATGAGTATTTTGGCTGGTTTTAAAGGTGTGATGGAATCTCTTAAGGTAAAATAATAAACATCTCTCTTCGCTGTTTCTTGTTATAATTCCTAAGTTGTGCTTTATGGGTAGAGTACCCAAAAATTTAGTTAAAGAGTAGAAATACTTAATAATAAAATTACTTGAGTAACAGTAAAAGGTACAGCAGAGTAAAAATGCTCCTGAAAGTTTTGTTTTTTTCATAATAAAAGGTTCTGACGTAAATGTAACTGAGTAACTGTAAGCAGCTCCTGCCCAGCTGTTTATGGGTCACTGTGATCCTGCAGCAGCAGACCGAACCGAACGCAGCAGGACCTTAAAAGGAATCCCCTCTTCAATCCCCTCTGATTCCTCCCAGCACCATGTTCATCTTTTTCACTGAGGAGATGCTGAACTCCTCTCTCACTCTGCTCTCTGTGCCTTTTATTACACAAAAACACTGGGCATATTCCTACAGCCCTGGGTTTGTACCTGTCTGTATTCATTGTTTAAAATTCTAACTTGTGTTTTTCAGATTTTATTCTGATTTATTTGTAAAGAAGACAGCAGCGATGACGGCGGTCAGCAGATACAGGTTCCTTTACAACAGACTGAACGGAGATTTGAAGCAGAGACGATCTGGTTGCTTCCAGAGTCGCCTCATTTCACCAAACTTCTTCAGGTAAGGAAAACAGACGGAGTCGATTTTTCACTAAACCACTAAAGCTTTTTATGTCCAGTTAGAAATATGTTACAAGATGTAAATCAACAATTAAATTCCTATTTCAACTAAGAAAATATGCATTTTATTGCTTAAAATGCAATAGCACGGCATTGTTTTAGTGAATTTGAAACAGGTTAAGTGAAATCAATGCCACTTGATGAATTTTTCCAGAAAAAAGTGTTATCTTAAATGTAAATACAATAAGATTTTTTCACTTAAACAGGACAAATATCTTGTGAAATGATCTGACAGTTGAACTACTTTTAAAAGTATATGCTCAAGAATTATTAACTTAATAAGCGTATTTATTTTGTTCAAAAGTTACTTTGAAGTAAGTTTTGTCCTAATTGAAGTGTACTAAAATATTTGAATTACAAACTACATTTAGTAAGAGAAGTAAAACAAATCAGATACTCACTGAAAGACATCTGATTTGTAAATCAACAGCTTCATAATTCTGTTTATTTTATAAATATTTATTGTGTGAGGATTATTTTTATTATTTTTGAGTTTTAAGTTTGAAACCATCAAGTCTACAGTGAACACAAAGAAAACTGCAGCTGCAGCCTTTAATGACTGCAGGTGGCCTTAATTTGAATGAGCAGCAAATCCTGCGGCTTCCTGCAGACGCACGCCCTGGTGACGTCAGACGTTTGCATCTAATCGGTCACCGGGTTAGCCCCGCCCCCTGCGGTTTAACTGCCACTCATTGAACTTGAGTGGCTCACTGAGATAAATGCAGTTTTTGCATTTATTAAACAAAGCAGCTCTGTGCAGAGATCGTGTTACGAGTGTGTTCATGGCACACTTTGGAAATACATTTTCTTTTACATTATTTTGTTATCTTTGATTATGTTATGAATTATTTTCAATTTGGTTTTTAAAATATCAACATATCAATTATTTATTTATATATGATTGGTCCATCTGTTGATTTCATTTATAAATATTAATTAAATGATTAATTTTTTGATCATTTAATACTCGAGTCACCTTTTAACCAAATACTTTTTTTACTCTTGAGTAATTTCTTGCAAGGCTACTTTCCACTTGAACTTGAGTAAAAATATGAAGTGCTACTCAAATTTTGAGTAATCTGCCCCACTTAATTTTAATGAGTTATTTCTATGGAGGTAAAATGGGGCCATAAAGTGTGTTCAAATGAAAAAAAAAATAAAACCGAAAAAATATTTTGAAGCAAAAGAAGGTTGAAACTGATAAAAAAAAAAATTAAACTGAAAATAAAAACTACACTGAAAAATTTTTCTTTTTAAACTGAACAAAAATTGCAAATGAAAATATTAATTTGAACAAAAAAAAAAAAATTTTGACACTGAAATTATTTTTTAAAATACCTTTCAGATTTCAGGTGTTTTTTCCCCCCAGTTTATTATTATTATTATTATTTTTCAATTAAAAAAATCTGAAAATATTTTTTTTCAGTCTCAAATTATCGTTTTGTTTAATCTGAATCTGAAAAAAAAAATTCAAAACTTCTTTCCAGTTTCTGATCATTTTTTTTTTAGTTTGGAACTAAAAAATAAATAAAAATAAAACCACGGAAACAAGGAAAGAAAAAAATCCTCCTAAAATCTGAAAAGTAGTTTAGATTTTTTTTTTCAGTTTCAAACTGTATTTTACAGTTTCAAAATATATTTTTTTCAATAATTTTTTTTTTTCACTGATCAAACTTTATGGCCCCAATGTAGCTCCATAAAACAGATAAAATACACCTTGCCTCGGTATTTTGTCACCATTTTAAAAGTTTCTGTCATTCTGGTAAATACTTTTACATTTACAAGTCAATGTGGACTGAAAAAAAAAGTTGCTTTGACTTTTTAAAAGCACGACATGAATCACTAAAGGTGTTATTTTTAAGCGTGGTGGTTTGTTCTGGAAAGAAACGCAGCAGCGTTATCTTCACTGCCTTATCTCTCTGGATGTCTTTGACATATAAGGCTGCAGCCGTCAGCCCGCCGCCTGACGCTTTTTCCCAAAATAATCCGACAGCAGCTGCGCCCTGTGCGACGCGACGCTGCGACAAACCCGCCGCCAACAATGACCAAATTCAGCTACTCCGATTATTTATCGCAATTCCGAAACGCTGGACGTAAGAGCGGATACGATCCGCGGCGCGGAGGATCTGCAGAGCCGCCGGAGTGAGTCTTTGTTTGAGCGGATGATGCGTTTATGGTGGCTCGGTGTTTGCGGTTGCACAACGCGCATCACAAACATCACAGCTTTTTCCACAGAATAAGTGGAATTTCTGTAAAATACTGAAGGATGTTGTTTTAATTTCCATCTGTATTCATATTTTTCTGGTGTTTCCAATCTTTTAGGGATGCTGACCCGGTGGTTTCTGCCGTGAGGCGCGGAGACGTGGAAACCCTGAAGGATCTGGCAGCATCTTCCTCCCACAGCCTGCTGAAGGAAAACAAAGACGGATGGCTACCTCTGCATGATGCTGCCTATTCTGGCCAGACTGCGTGCCTGAAGACTCTGTTGAAAGGTAAAAACATACAAATAAATCCGATTTAAACCCTTTTCTCCACATTCTCAGCAATTAAGACTTAATTTATTAAAATTTGGAGATCCTAATTATTGTTATAGAATAGGTGAAGGCTATGGAGTACTGTTTGCTACAGTAAAAAATTAACAGCAATAATTTCATTTATTTAGCATGTGATAAAGAAAACAATGGAGGTGTTCTTTTTTCAAAGTCATATTTTCACAATTTTCTTAATATATTTGTAAACATATTAATACAATGTCTGAGTTCCAAACTAAATATTTAAGTCATAAGCTAAAAATTTAGCTAGCAAGTTAAATATTGCTAGCTAATATTGAAATTGCTAGTTATTTAGCAAGTTAAATATTAACTTATTAGGTATGCAACTAAATATCTAGCTGCATATCTAAATATTTAGCTCCAAATTAAATATTTAGCTTTCTAATTAAATATTTAATTTGGACGTTAACTATTTAGTTTGTGAATTTAATATTTAGTTTGGAATTCAGACATTTATAAATGTATGAAGAAAATGGTGAAAATATGTCTTTGGTTTTGGCTAAATAAGTCAGATTATTGCTGTTCATTTTTTACAGTGTAACTTTACAAATGACATTCCAAAGTAAAAAAGGGAAATGCTTGAATACAAACTAGTAGAAACTCCTGAAAAATATAAATGAGTCAGTATTCAGTTTGAACCATTTTAGGGTTTTCCCATATATTTGGTTTTATCTCTCTGGTTATACCAGCTTTGTTTATAAAGCACTTTAAAAACAACACTGTAGGGCGTGCTGTGGTGGTGTAGGGGATGGCGCAACCCACATTTGGAGGCCTTTAGTCCTCGATGTGGCCGTCGCGGGTTCGACTCCCGGACCTTACGGCATTTGCCGCATGTCTTACCCCCTTCCTGTCAGCCTACTGTCTAATAAGGGACACTAGAGCCCACAAAAAGCCCCCTGGTGGGGGGAAAACAAAACAAAACACTGTTGACCAAAGTCCTGTACACCATAACCAGAAATAAAAACAAACAATACAAATGCAACAATAGGAGAAAAAGTCAGCTGTAAGAGAAAACTATTATTAGCAAGCAGTTTCCGGATGGTAAGTCAACAACAAAACACTTCTCTTTTCCAGCAGCCATTGTACAGCACATACAGAGGTAAAACCAGCTGACCAAGCTGGAACTCTGTTTGTGTAGCTAGGTAATGGTGGAGTGCCCATAGAATGTAACTTAACAATCAGGAGGTTTCCAGAAACAAAAAAGCATGAATTTATGGTTTAATAAAATAGCGTTGAGACGATGATTCCACACAGAACACCACCACATTGGATCTTATCCTTCTCAAACTGGAGAAACTCGTGTAAAATGTTTTTTAAAAAATAATCTTTAACTGTTTTTAGAAGCAGTTTAGATCCAAATGGAAGTATAAAAACATGCAAAATGTGAATTTTGAATAACAGATCCCCTTTAAAGAAATTGAATTTAGCCAGTGTTGAACCTACGGTAAAACTCAGATCCAGTAAACCTTTGAGCTGTTCTCTAAATGCTTACAGTTGCTTTGTGGGTGTTTTTCTTTTTGCTGCAGCCCATCCAGGCTCAGTGGACAAGCGGACGCTGCAGGAGCAGACTGCGTTGCTGCTGGCCGTGTCCTGTGAACAGTTGCCCTGCGTCCAGTCTCTTCTGGAGTCAGGCGCCGACCCCGACATCTGCAGCAGCAACAAAGAAACTCCTTTGTATAAAGGTACAGCTGTGAAATCAGAGCTGTTAAGAAGTGTGATGACGTACGCGGGTGTGAAATGCTGAGTTCTCTGTCTTCACAGCATGTGAACTGGAAAACGTGAACATGGTGAACGTTCTTCTGTCGCACGGTGCCTCTGTGAACCAGCGGTGCAGTCAGGGCTGGACGGCCCTCCATGAGGCCGTTTCCAGAGAAAACACGGAGATCTGTGAGGTTCTGATCCGAGCCGGAGCCACAATCAATCCAGCAAACACCTACAGCATCACACCGCTCACTGTAGCAGCTCAGCGAGGCCTGAAGAGGGCGCTGTGTTACCTCACTGAGAGAGGTAGCTTCCTGAAGAAAACATTCACTCATTTCATTCTGTATTGTACATAGAAAAGAAAGGAGTACATTCCTGCCAAAAATATAAGAAATTCTGAGATTAATCTGAGAAATTTTCCAAAAAAAACAAGAACATTTCTGAGTTTGACACGTCTAAAATTTTTAAGAATAAATTCAGAAATTGTGATATTATATAATTTCAGAAATTTTCCAGAAAAAAATGTAATATGTCTGAGCTCAAAAAGTTCAAACTTTTAACATTAATCTCAGAAATATTCTAGAAAAACAAGGAAATTTCTGAGTTTGGAAAATCAAAGATTTAGTAGAAAAAATTCTGAAATTTTTAATGTCAGAAATTTTCTAGAAAAAACTTGAACATTTCTTTGTTCCAGAAGTTGAGAATTTGTGAGAAAAACATGAATTTTTAATCTCAGAAATGTTCTATAAAAAAAATCAGAAAATTTCTAAGGCTGACAAGTTGAAAATTTTCGACTTTAACACACTCTGAAAGTATTTCTCTAGAAAATTTCATAGATTAATCTAAAAATTTCTCGCAAATTTTTGACCTGACAAACTGAAGTTTCCACATATTTTTCTGGATTTTTTTTTATATTGATCTCAAAATTTCTGAACAAATTTCAAACTTTTCAAACTCAGAAATGTTTTTTTTTATTTTTTAGATTTTCAAAATTTTTGAGTTTTTTGTCAGAAATTTTTCAATAAGCAAAACATAGATTTGCCATACATTCTATGGCAAATCTGCCATAAGATGTCATACATACATACATTTTATGTATGTATGTATGCTTACATACATTTGCCATACATTTTAAATCCTATAAAGAGTGTTGCTGTTTTTTCAGGTGCAGATGTGAACATGCAGACATGCGACGGTGTCACAGCGCTGCATGAAGCCAGTAGGAACGGACACCAGGAAGCCGTCGCTTTACTCCTCTCTAAAAACGCAGATGCCAACATTTCTGATAACTCTGGGCTGCTGCCTCTGCATGTCGCTGCCCAGTCTGGACACCATGAGTGAGTCTGCATGTCTCTTACTTTTTATATCAAGTTCAAATTTTGTTACTTCCCCCCCTTTTTTTATTCCATTTTTATTCTTTTCCTGAAAAAAAAGATAAAACAATAATATGTGATTTGTGTAGTTCATTGACCTGAATTTACCAAAAGCACCAACTGTATGTTCCCCCCCCCCATGTAATTTGTCTAGAAAACACAAGGACATTTCTGGGAGTTAACAGTCAAAAGTATGCTAAAAAAAAAAAATAACTTTGACTTTTTTGTCTAAAAAGTAAAAACTTTACAAGAAAATAACTCAGAAATTTTTAGATTAATCAAATAATTTTTTGGAGAAAAAAAACTGGAATTCTGAGATTCATTACAGAAATTTTGAACGTTTGAAAAGTTGAAGATTTTCTATTAAAAAACTCAGATTAGTTAAGAGTTTTCTAGAAAAATGTTTTGAAATTTCTGCGTTTCAAAAGTAAAAAAAAAACATACTTCTGAAACACAAATTTCCTACGTTTTTCTCTAAAAAAATCATATATCTCAAAATATTGTTTCAAAAGTTGGAGTTTTTCTAGAAAAACTAGAAAATGTCTTAGTTTAAAAGTCGAACATTTGCTAGGAAAAACTTTTGGAAATTTCCAAGTTTTTTTCTTGAAAATTCCTGAGATGAATCTCAAAACCTTTAACTAGTTTCATACTGTATTGCTAGTTCTGTTGTGTTTTCAGGATTGTTTCCCTGCTGGTCTCCGCTACAAGCCGCGCTAAGCTGCGTCACATCTGGATCAGCCCGCTGCACCTGGCAGCGCAGCATGACCGCCACGCAGCGGCCGCCGTGCTGCTGAAAACAGGCGCAGACGTAAATGCCACTCTGGCACACAGCCGCTCAGTCCAGTACGCGGACCGGCGCGCCACCGCTCTCTACTTTGCCGTCGCCCATGGCAGCAGGAGGACAGCGGAAGTGCTGGTGAACGCCGGTGCGAGCCTGAGCCTGGATCCGGTCAGCCCTCTGCTGATGGCGGCGCGTCAGGGCTGCGTCAGCACCGTGACGCTGCTGCTGGAGCGAGGCGCGGACCTGGACGCCACGATCTCCTCTTTGGCGACCACATTCCCAGCTCTGGTTGCGCTCTGCAGGAACAATCTAGCTGTGCTGAAGTGCCTTTTGGACCACGGCTGTGACGCACAGGCCTGTTTCACCTGTACGCACGGTGCTGCGCCCCACCCTCCTTCCGGAGGATCCGACGTAAGAACTGCTGGCGGCCATGACTGTCTCCCTCCTTTAAGCTGCGATGAAAGGCCAGAGCGGGCGACACAGGTGGGCAAAACCAACAACCACATTTCACACTGACAATAGGCAGAAATATGAACTTATTTAATTCCGCTACTTCCGTCTTCAACTGTCTTCTGGTTTTTCTATCTTCAACTGTCTTCTGGTCTTTATCTCTGGCTATCTTTTGCTACATCTGTCTTCAGGTCTTTCCATCTTCAACTGTCTTTTGGTCTTTATCTTCAACTGTCTTTTGCTACATCTGTCTTCAGGTCTTTCCATCTTCAACTGTCTTCTGGTCTTTATCTTCAACTGTCTTCTGGTCTTTATCTTCAACTGTCTTCTGGTCTTTCCATCTTCAACTGTCTTCTGGTCTTTCCGTCTTCAACTGTCTTCTGGTCTTTCCATCTTCAACTGTCTTCTGGTCTTTCCGTCTTCAACTGTCTTCTGGTCTTTCCGTCTTCAACTGTCTTCTGGTCTTTCCATCTTCAACTGTCTTCTGGTCTTTCCATCTTCAACTGTCTTCTGGTCTTTCCGTCTTCAACTGTCTTCTGGTCTTTCCATCTTCAACTGTCTTCTGGTCTTTCTGTCTTCAACTGTCTTCTGGTCTTTCCGTCTTCAACTGTCTTTTGCTACGTCTGTCTTCAGCTGTCTTCTGGTCTTTATCTCTGGCTATCTTCTGCAACTTCTGTCTTCAACTTTCTCCTGGTCTTTCCATCTTCAGCTGTCTTTTGGTACGTCTGTCTTCTTGTTTTTCTGTCTTCTGCTTTTTTAAAAGCCACTGTGTGTGTGTGTGTGTGTGTCCCATATTTCCACACAAATAGATGAATACAGAATCAGGAGAGCTTCATGGTTTTGGGATTTTCATGAAGATTGTTTTACTTTTTTATGGTTTTCAGTTCTGCGAGTGGATCTCAAGCCCAGCTATGTGCAAATGGGCCGGCCCGGTCATAGACCTGCTGCTGGATTACGTCGGCCATGTTCAGCTGTGCAGCAAACTCTCTGCCCTCCTGGACAACAGAGACGAATGGCGCGCCATCAAAAGGAAGTCATGTAGGTGCCAGATAAAAATCAGTGCAAGGAAACACTTTGCTTTCATTTCCTCATAGAAAAATACTTTCCTTTTTTTAACAACAGTTCTTATCTTGTCTTCCAGTGTCACCACGTCCACTTCAGCACCTCTGCAGATTAAGGATTTGGACTCAGATGGGGAGAAACAGGAAATCTGTTACAAGTTTGCCTCTGCCAAACAGACTAAAAACATATCTGAGTCCTGATGGCTGATTTCAAACAGATAAACCTCAGATTTTAATCTTTTTATTCACCACTATATTTATCTTCCTGTTTCTTTTTTTAGTCGTATCTTCAATCTGGTCTGTTTATATATCTATTTATACTTGAAGCGATGTGACAAGGCCTTTTAATCTGTCATTTACGTTGTGCTTTTAAGAAACATTCAGAGACAGCTGCCAAAAGGATTCCTTGAGGGAATTCGAGTCTTTTATTTAAAAATAAATCATTTTGGCAAACATTACCTGACAAAGACAGATTTTTCTTGTTAAAAGGGGAAACCGTGACAGAACACAAGTACAAAAAACACATTATTTTCTTTCTCTGTGGACACAGAGTGAAAATAAACATAAAGGTGAAGCTGATTAGTTTATTGGAAAAGTGCAATTTATTCCTGTAGGCTTAAACATCACAGCATTCTAGTAAGTGCTTAAAGAAGTGTCCGGTTTCCAAAATACAAGAGAAAAAGCATAAACATGCCACAAAGCTCACAGTTTCACCTTCTCATTTATGGGGTGGCGTTTGTAAAGATACAAACTCAAAAATTAACAGCAATAATTTGGGTTACTTAGCCTGTCTAAGAGGAAAATATGGGGGTTAGTTTTTTTTTTAAGTTATATTTTCGCCATGTTATTCATTCTTTTATAAATGTCAGTTTCAACTAAATATTTTAGCAAGCTAAATATTTACTTTACAAATAAAATAAATGTTCATTTATCGTATTTGAAGCAAAAATATTTAAATATGCAAATTTAATTTTTAGTTAGCAACCTAAATATTCAGCTCTGAATCAATATTTAGCCTCTAACTACATATTTATCTCCAAACTAAATACTTAGCTTGCTAACTAAAGCTAAATATTCAATTTTTTAAGCTAAATATTTGCCTTGCAAACTAAATATTTAACTCAAAAATAAATATTTAGGTCAGAGTTAAACATTTAGTTAGCAAGTAAAATATCTAGCTAGACCCAGATTTTATTTTGACAGACACTTCCATCTATTGGCAAGTTAATTTGAATATTATCTAAATATCTAACTCTGAGCTAGTTAAATATTTATTTCCAAACTAAATATTTAGATTGCTCAGACGTCAGCAAACCCAGCTTTTACTTTGACAGGCACTTCCGCCTATAGGCAAGTGAATTTGCATACCAGCTAAATATTTAGTTTGCTGTCTAGCTATTTAGGTCAGAGCTAAATAGGTACCTCCGAGCTAATTAGCTCGCAAGATAGCTTTTAAGTTTGGAGCTAAATATTTAACTCTCAACAGAATATTTAGCTTGCTAAGTAAATAATTAGAATATTTCATTTAGCTTGAAACAGTAACATTCTAAAAAAAAAAAAAAAAACGTGGCGAAAATGACTGAAAATGAAATTGTTTCTCTCGTAACAGGCTAAATGACCCAAATTAGTTCAGCTAATTTTTGTCTGTAACTTTACAACCGGCACCCAATCCTCCTGTGACGGGCAGATTAGATGAACCCAAACACGCTGAAGATCGGAGACTGCGCCGTGGCCTTGGTCGGGATCGGTTTCACCACAACGTGCGTGTGGAGTTTCTGTCCGTACGGATGCTCGGACCTTTGCGGCTCTGCTGCCTTGCTCCACAGACCAAAGGGAGGATGCGGAACAACAATCTGGCTGTGGAGGACCTGGTGTCCTTGGAACTGGAAGGGGCAGCAGCTGGAGAAACTCACGGAGCGATGTGAAGTCAGATCCAGTTTCAGCACTTCTTTTTCCGCAGAGCTGCGCCTGCCGGATGAGGAGTTTGCGGTTTTTTGCGCGTCCTCCTGACTCCTTCTCCTCTTTTCATTCTCGCCGCCATCAGATGTCCCCGAGCTGCTGCTTCTTCTCAAATCCAAAAAGGGTTTGTCTCTCCTGGCTTTGGTTAGCCTGGGTTCCTCCCAAAACGACGCTGGTAGTTGTCGTTTCCGCATCGGCACCTGGTCCATTAAGCCGCCGACGCTCTGCGCATGTTGCGCATCGGAGCTGGCCTGATCCGTCGCAGTCGCCCTTTGATGCTCAGCTCCTCTGGCGCACCTGTAGTCCGCAGAAGTCAGAGATTGACCTCTAGGGACTCTGGAGAACTTCTGTGAGAAGCGTTTGAGTTGCTTCTGTAGGTATTTCCGGTGATCCACGGAGCGCCTGCAGGGAGCCGACTTATCCAGAGCCGCCTTGATGTCGCTGGACGCCAAATTTACAAAGTTGAGTAAAGTTTTAACTTCGCTGTCTGCGCTTGACATCTTAACCAGAAGATATTTGGCTCACTTCATGAGTCCATTGTAGAAATATGAACCATAATCTGTAAAATATCATAAATTAGTTTAGACTTTTCCGTAATTGCGCACCAATAAATCTCAGTTTTTTAAACTCAAGCTCACCGTTTTAGTCGAAGCTTCCCTCCAGACTGCAGAGGTACTTCAGGAAGCTGAATGAATATAAACCCTTTGTAGTTATGCTCCTTCCCTTGAACCAATCAGCGACCCCAGACCCCTCACAATGCACTCCAATCAGTCTCCAAGCGCCTTGGTATCAAATTCTTCACCAGCGCAAATTGCTGCCATGGAGATCTGGAAAGCCCAGCCCTGGAAACGCGATATTTCCCCCCCCAAAAAAACGCTTCTAACGCTGCTCCTTTTACGCAAAATAATTCAACATAAATGAAATATATCGTATTGGACATGCTTTAACTTCCTTTTGCACGGGTTAAAGTTGAGGTTTAATGCCTTCCACATGATGTCAGCTGTAGGATTTGGTGGCGGTGGGGGGATCTAAAGAGCGCATAACCATGGAAAGGGGCTTGAACGCTCAAGAATCTTGTCTTTCTGTTTGCCCCCTCAATCGAGCGACACAAAGGCTGAATTACTCATTCAAACCTGGCGGGACAAAGGGGAAGGAGCTGGATAGCACTCCTGCATTTGTAGTCAAACATTTAGAGACTTAAATCGAGTCGTCATGAAGGAAAAAAGACTCGGACAAAGCCCATAGAATTGCCATCAGCAAACATTTTCCTGTGTCATATTATGGGGTCTCCATGGCTCCCTCTGGCCGGAGGACAATGGCACAAGTTTGCACACTCGAATACTGTCACCCTGCCAACCGCAACAAGGGCCCAAAACAGGACAATCCCCAGAAAAGCATGGGCTCCACGGGGAAGGCTGCGGCGGAGGGGGAACGGGACTTGTGAAATGCTAATTGAGCTTCATCCCTTTATTGAGCTGGGAAGTGTCGATCTGCTGGAGCAGCAGCTCAGAAATGAGAGGCGATAACAGAAATCTAATATATACATATAAAAGGCAAAAAAATTAAATGTTGAGACAATTTCAGAAATTTTTAAAAAATCTGAAATTTTGAGATTAATCTCTGAAATTTTCTAGAAAAAACTTCTGACTTTTTTGAGTTTGAAAACTAAAAATTTTCTAGAGGCTCCTTTTCCCAAAAAAAGTTACTTAATATTTTTTCTATTTATTTGTTTTTCTAGATGTCTTCTAGAAAAAAAAAAGTATAAAAAGTTTTTACAAGAAATTATTTCACTTTTCAAACTAGAAAATTATTTTCTAGAATTTGTTTTTACAGTTGAGAGCAGAAATTTCCCTTGTTTTTTCTAGAAAATCTCTAAGAAAATGAAATTTCTGAGTTTGAAAAGTTGAAAATTTGCTAGAAAAAAAATAAAACTTTGAGATTAATCTTAGAAATTTTATAGAAATAACTAGGACAGTTTTTAGTTGCAAAAGTAATCTTTTGTCTAGAAAATCTCATATTTTTTAATTAAACAAAAAATTATCTAGAAAAAAAAAAAGTAAATTTCAGTCTCAAAAATAAAAAAAAAATTCTAGAAAAGACATGGACATTTCTGATTTTCAAAAGTAAAAAGAATTAGTTTGGTTTTTTTTAATAAAACAAGCTTGTCCATCTTTCAGACAAGTTTTGAGAATCCAGAAATTTTACAGTCTAAAAAGTACAGCCTAGTAAAAACACTCAGAAGTAATTTTCCTCCAAAAAATTAACTAGTTACTATTCATCTCAGCTGATGCTGTAATTATGTGATGTGTAAGTTTTAGATAATTTAAATTGGAATAAATGTGTAGTTTACTTTTTTATTTACATTTCAGGAAAAACTTGAAAGTCCTTTTCTTCAGTTTTCTTGCTCAGTTTTGACTCTCTGGACAGAAATGACTGATGGTTAACATCCACGTGTTTCTCCAGAAAAACTTGCTGAAAATCGCTGACATGCATCCAGATTTACGGCCGTTTATTTAGAGAACGATGGACTCCTGCGCTGCGTTTAGAGCCGTTGTTGCTGTGTGGCTGGTTCCTCTGGTTCTGGAGCGGCAGTCGGGCCCATTGTCCCCGTCTCTTCTCCTCTGCCTCACCTCTGTTTAACTGAAAAGGCTGGTTAACAATGGGGACCCCCGCCGTCCACCCGCCTGTCACCCACTCCTGTGCTTTTGAAGTGAGGAAGAAAGAGGAAAGAGAAGGAGGAAGCACATCCAGCATCCATCAGTGGTTGGGGATAAAATGTTTGTGGCTCATTTTAGGCATTTCTTGGTTTGAGTTTCAGAACTTTTTACACTTTTACACAGATTTTATTCCAGCTCTAGATGACCTGTACTGCAAAAACACAAAACTTTACCAAGTGTTTTTGTTTAGTTCCTAATACAAATATCTTAGTACACTTGAAATCAGACAAAACTAACTTGTAAGTAACTTTTTAGCAAGATATAAGAGTTTATTTTAAGTCACTCTTAAGACATTTTCCCCGTGTATTAAGTGAAATAATCTGTTAGTGGAACGAGTAATTTCTCATTAATATTAGCAAATTATTAATTTAAAACAAACTCCGATGTCTTGCTGAAAAGTTACTTCTAAGTTAGTTTTGTCTTATTCCAAGTGAACTAAGATGTTTCCACAACAAACTACCAAAATACTTGGTAAGATTTGGTGTTTTTATGCGACAATTTGCACACAAGTTCATTATAAATCTTTAAATCCATGCAAACTATGCAGAAAGCTGCAACAGGACAGCGTCATTATTTATATTTTTCATTTAAAGCTCTAAAAAATAAAACTGAGAATTAAATTAACATAAACATTCAAGAAAAAACAAATACATTTTGAAAATGAAACAGAATATTTCATGATTTTAGTTCTTTGTTTTCAAGATGAGTTGAAGGAGATTATAAAGCAGATTGAAGTCTCTCTCTGCTTCAGAGCTGGTGGCCTATATAAGATATTTAAAGCACATAATGTTGCTTTGTTTAGACTTCTTCTGTGTCAGTCAAGCGTCTGTCAAATGACTAAATATAGAGTCCTGAGGAAAAGTTTTAAACCTTCTTGTTTTATACTGCTTTCCTTTCAAGCAGTTATTTTATAAACAAGAAAGAGTCACTTTACATTTTAAACAGATGGATTTTGAGGTTAGACTTGAACATGCAAGTCTGTATGTTTGATTTTGTATGGAGGCGAGTTTCAAATACAAACAGGGCTGCAACTAATAATGTTTGAGTAATCCATTATTCTGACAATTAATCAATTAATTTGATTTTTTAAAATGGAGAATTCTACAGATTTTTCATAGAACCAATTAAGCTTATTCTAAATGCATTTAAAAAATATTGTAAATATTTAACAAAAAAGTATATTATATTAAAAATATTTTTAAAACAAAATATTAAAAATAATATTTTGTTTTATTCTAAAAGTAATATTGTAACAATATTTTTATTAAAAATATTAAAAAATAAAGTTAAAGGCTAACTTTTAAAAAAAATTGTTTATATATATGTATATATATATTTTTATTAAAATTATTTTTTATTACATTTTGTTTGTATTTTTAAAATATTATTGGAAGATCTATTTCTAATATTAGTTTTTTTTTTTTTTTTTTTACATAAGCAGATCAAATCTTTGCCAATTGAGGAGTTTTGAACAGAACATTTTTACAGACAAAAGTGTTGGTTTTTTTCTTAATTTCACAATGTATATATTTTTGGCTTAACTAGTGCTCTGAAAATATTGTTTTTCCAGTAAATTCGCTTTTTTATGTGTACACTCAACATTAGCAATTAATCGATTACTAAATTAATCTGATTAATCATTTCAGCTTTAGTAAATTTAAAAAAATGCAATTCCTGGTGAGAAATTAGAAGGGACAGCCTATATTTATCCCCACTTAAAATAGTAAAAAAAAAAAGTGTCATAAGGGATTAAATATGTACGATATTTATTTATTAGTGTTTTTGACGACTAAAATAAGTAAATTTCTCACATATCCTTTCTCTCATTATTGTGCCATTTAGCCAACAGAAATAATTTTTAGTAATGGCAACTGTCTTAAAACGAGAAGTTTTTTTGAAAAACAGATAAGTGTGTCTTTTTTTGTAAGATTTACCAACTAGCTTTAGTGCAAATATCTTAGAACATTTGAAATAAGATAAAACTAACTAACAAGTGACTTTTCAAAAGATGTAGGACCTGTTTAAGTCAATAATTTCTTAATATTGATGAAAAAATCTAGTTCCACTTGCAGATTATCTCACTTAAAACATGGAAACATTGTCTTTATTATAAGTGAAATAATCTGCCACTGGAACCAGAACTTTTTCATCAATATTAAGGAATTAATTACTTAAAATGAGCTCATATTCCTACCTAAAACTCTACTTGCAAGTTAGTTTTGTATCATTTCAAGTGTATTAAGATATTTGCTAAAAACTAAGCCAAAAATACTTGGTAAGATTTTGTGGTTTTGCAGTGTACATGGTCAAAATCACAATCCTATTTCCTGCTTCACACTTTTCACTAGATGGCAGTGTACGTCCACTGCTTTCTGACCCACTGTACATGTTCAACCAGATCCAATAATGTTCACACACACTGATATAATAAGAGAGAAACACAGATAGAAAAGATAAAGGCAGCTGTGCTAATCTTAGCTGAACATTATTATTCTGCGGCTGACTGAGGGATGTAAAATCTTTCTTTCATTTCATGCACTCGGCATTTTCAGGCTTTGTTTGCTAAGAGATGCAGATTAACTATCTTGGCAAGAAAGATAACAGTGAGAGACCACAGTAATTATATAAAGAGGCTTCCCTATCAGTTTATATGGCCGTGATGCATGTTGTGCCAGACTGCTGGTTGTTGGAATGAGGTGAGGTAGCAGGAAGGAAACAGGAGGATGTAGAGCTTTCCTCTTGTCAGATAATCAATACTGGGACTGACTGCTGGAGAGGATGGATGAGCAGGAGCCGCAGACTATATGCCAAGCTTGTTCTATCCTTCAAAACTCTGAAAAAGCTCTGCAAATGCAGCCTAACATGCAGTGGCTGAGGATTTTCCACTCTAAAAGTCATCCACAGCTCTTTGTATGAGCTCATCCCATTACTGTCTGTGAAGTGCTCTTTGATAGGCAAGACATGTGATGAATGCTCAGTCACAACAAAAGGCTGCAGGGCTGGTTGCTGAATTCACTGATCTTAATCCAAACCGGTTTGAATCGTAGGCTTGGATGTTATTTAAATTATTTGGACTGAGCAGACTCGGTTGGCTCCCATTTCAAATATTTAAAGCCCCAGGAGAGCAGAGAGGACATTAAACTGCAACTTATTGAAGATGTGCGAAAATGTTCATTTTCTAACACTCGGCGGAGTAGGAGGAGCATTTCTGCTTATTGTTTGCTTTTAAAAAGGCAGAAAAATCTCATATTTTTACAGGTTTCTGGTTGAGGATCAGGGTTTTATTCTCATTGTCAATCAGACGTTTGAATGTCACGTTGGCTCCCTGGTACCATGTATGACTGGGGGCTAATTTCATAACCGTGCCCAGAGAGGACCACCAACAACATTATGCAACTCCACTCTTAAAATCCACCCATTGTTGTCTCATATCTTCCACTCTGCCCCACAGCATCACCCACTATTCACTACAGCCAAACCAGATATTTACATACAGCACAGAAAAAGAAAACCTTTCATTTCCACTGTCTGACTGCGTGTTATCTTTAATGAGTTAATCTAAAGTTCACAGGTCTAATCGATCGACTAGTTTTATCTTGTATCAAAATGGCCGAACTTCTTTCCATGACATGAAGAAATACATTTTCACCTGCTGAATGCTAAAAGAAAAGCTAATTATTATATTTAAATATTTTTTTCCTGTCAGATGTGTTAAATACTGAAAATTATTTTCTCACATTACTAAACTTAGACAGCGCTGAAAGCCAACCGTGTTTATTGACGTCACGTATTTTTATCCGCCTTTCTGTCGTCACCTTCATAGCAAATCAGTATTTTTTAAATGAGAAATTGACTCTACTCTGTCAAATTATTAAGTTGATAACTTAAGAAACTTATCAAGTGTTTATATTTCAAAACAGAACCGCATAAAGTGATTTTTTTTTTTTTTATCCCAAACTGGACTGTTTGGACCTTACCTCTTCGCCGTTATAGTAGAGCGCCGCCATCTTTGTTTGTGTTGCAACGGCTCCGGTTAAAAATGAGGAGCGGCGCCCTCTGCCGGATGGCGGGCAAACTACAACACTAAAAGAAGATCTCGCGGACGTTGTTAATGATTGGAATTAATTTTAATCTAATAAACAATTAATCGACAATCAATTAATTGCTTGAAATTTCTCTTCTGGATCATGTGCTAAATGCCAGAATAATTTGAGATATTTTTATTTTTAAATATAATTTAGAAGTTTACATCCAATGAGATCACACTACCTTTAAATAAAATAAAAAATATCATTTTGGTTATTTGTTAAAACTGTCACTATGTTATCATGGTCTAAGACAGATAAAAAAAATAGCTCCTCTACTTTCTCCCAGTGCTAACTAGAAACAACCAATCAGAGTCAGGAGGCGGGTCTTAGTGCTAACAATCACCAGTCTTTACAGCTAGGAAAGCCTGTTGTGAATGCTCAAGCTAATTAGCGTACCCACCAATGACGGGAGATGTCCAGGAAGATTTCTCTACCATTAGCACATTTAGCAACAAGTACATGAGGTTGATTGACAGTGCTAAAGTCCTCCTCCTGGCTCTCAGTGTTTGTTTTTGGTACATTTTTCAGAGTAGAAGGTGTGAAGATCAATCTTTTCACAGATTATCTGTTTTATTTATTCTGTCAAGATATGGTGACAGTTTTAGCAAATATGTAAAAAATAAAATAAAATAAAATTAAAAGTTACATCCTGCATCTTTAATTTGAAGAAAGTCATGTCAGATCCTGCTTTCAGTTTACGGCAAGAACTAGACTTTAACATTCAAATTTAGACTGAAAAGAAGATAAAACTCTTTTTATTGTGGCAGTTTGAATCAGTGTTTACACCGGCCCACTTTTGGGACTTTGCAGCGCATCAAACACGACTTTAACACGCAACACAGACCTTTATGGAGGAGAGAGAGAAAACGAGAGACAGAGAGAGAGAGAGAGAGAGAGAGAGAGAGAGAGAGAGAGAGAGAGAGAGAGAGAGAGAGAGAGAGAGAG
>CAEFZY010046124.1:0-20004 GCA_903066815.1 Brachyrhaphis roseni
GCGTCTGTGGTGGATAGAGAAGTTAAAATGGAGTTGATAGTCGTTTTCTGTTAGATGTCCTGATTCTAAAGAGGTATTGCATGGGTATGTTGGCATTGTTTTTGGCGGAGTTATGTTTTTTCATAAAAAAAAATTATGCAAATCGCCCGGGCTCGGGCGGGTGGAGGTTAACTGGTTCAGCTCTTTCTGAAACTCCGCCTTCAGGAAGTCATCACAGCAGTTGCTAAAACCTGGGAGAGAATTTGGAGAAAGTTTATAGGTGTTTACAGAATACTATAAGTTTTACAAAATACTGAATCAAAACAAAAAACTAAACAAATCTGTGTCCATTTTCCCGAAATAATCAAAGCAATAAAATTTTTTTTAAATTTGAGAGCAAATCAAAGCCAAATCTGTTTTGAAATAAGAGTTGAAAAACTACAATACACAAATAGAACCGATACCACGCTAACATCAATTCAATACCGCAATTAACGGTATTGAATTGATGTTATTTTGGGTTGATATGCCCACCTCTAAACCCCCCCCTCAAAAATAGCCAAAGTTCCAAGGGAAAGTTTTAAATCAAATTACGTCATGAAATTCAGTTGTGAATCTGTGGCAAAACCTAAAAGTCACAATCTAACTCTTTCAAAAACATTTCAACTTCATTTTAACAAAATCGCACCGTAAAACAACCCCAAGCACTTAGTGCACTGTTAGACTTCCAATGGTGTAAATGTATTTACTTTAAACTATTTGAATTTAGAAAAATATTAGCATCATGGACCAGTTGATTGGAAAGGAGATCGTTTGGCTGTAGCGTTTCCTGAACACTGATCGCAGGTCTTTCTGGTTTCGCTGTGTTGTAAAAAAAAAAAGGGCAATAACTTCCATCTCTAGGTGTGCAAAGCTGATAGACACATCTTCTAAAAAAACACCTACAACTGAAAGGTGTTTCTATGAAGTATTGATTCAGGGGCATTCAATCCCAGAACTCCATCTACTTTTCAAATTTTTATTTGTAAACGTCCCCTTGTAATGACCAAGGCCAAGGCTGGAGCTGCTGACCTTGTTGCTGCGAAGTGAAAGATCCCGACCATTCTTATCTTAAACGGTTGTTAAGAACTAACAGCTTCGAAATGCTGGAGAAGTCGATGAATAAAACTTCCAATGACACTGAATGGAAAATATTTCTGAAAGCCTTTAGAGACGTAATTTGGCTGAACCAGCTGGGTTGAAAGGAATTAAATTGGACTTCTGTTCACAGCTGAAGCCCATTATCCAAACATACCACAAACGAGGGACACTGAAAGAAAGATATTGTGAGAGCATCTCAAGGTAAAAAGAGATGGCAACTGAGAAAAAGACAGAGAACAAACCCAGACAGAGGGAAGAACAGTTGAAAACCATTAGGGGGGAAAAAAAGAGGTGGGGAAAAAAAAACACGCAAGATTGAACGCAAGCACGGCCCTGAAAAAATACCTCAGGTAAAATGAGATAACTTTCCCTCTTTTTATGGTTTTCACAATGAGGTATTATCAGAAAAGGGCATACGGCAAGAAATTTCAGATGAGAAAGAGCGGGTAATGGTGAGGGAGGGCTCTCTATTGAAATAACCGTACAAAGTCGAGGGCCCAAAAGTGACAGGGCCCACGAGGAGCTCCTGCAAAGAGACTGAGAGCGATAAGCGGGTCATTATACGTCAAAACTTCAATAATCCCTTGACAGCAAGGGCCCGGCTTCTCCAGGGTTTAAAAAGGCTTCCAGGAATCTATGGGGACTAAGGACGAACATTAAAAGGCGCAAAGAAAGAGATAGTGATGAAGTCATCCAATTGGTGTACGGTAAGTGAAGTAAGAATATAAATCTCTTAAATACACACTTATCACAGTAGTTTGGAAGTTTAGTTGTTGTCTTAAATTGTCCTTACTGCAGGCAATTTTGGGGAAAAAAACCCCAAAACGATTGCTTGAGTAACTATATATACATATGTATATATAAATACTGTTTATACTAACTACACCATGTTATTTACCTCTACTTGAGTAATTTCATTTTGAAGTAACACTTCTCTTACTTCATTTCAATTTCAAAAGTATGTTGAGAGCACTTGAAACCAAATTCCATGTTTGGCCACACAATCTTGGCCAATAAAACTGATTCTGTTTCTAAACAATTAAACATATGAGAGTTTTTCTCCTTTGCTCAAAACAACCAGCCCTAAAAAAGCACGTGCTTACCTTTAAGTGTTGTTTTCTGATTTGACGAAGAATTACTGAAGGGTAATATGCTCGTGATTTTTAGGTTGACGTGTTCCAGATGAATTATTCCGCAGTGCTTCCCAGCCCGCTGTCTTCATCTACGTCACGGTTGATTTTCTCTATAATGGCGATACAAATGTGTGTCTTTTATCGATATCGGTATAAGCACGATGTTGCAATTGCGTTAAGTAAGAAATCAAGTTAAAATCCCAGGTGAATAAAATTGTTCACGTGATAAGTCATTAGAAATCGTGGCAGCGACGGATGTAAACCGTTTCAGTTTCTTTTGAAACGCAATTCACTGTGGAATGGGAGTCTACCGGGTCCCAAACGTACAAATTTGAGTAAATAAGGTTGAGTGCAAATTTCCAAACCAGGCTAACGTAAGTGGCAGGGTCTGTGTGGAAGCTCTTAACTCTGAAGTAATCTGCCTGAGCTCATTACTGCAATCACACAAGAGGTTTTAGCCAGAGCTGTCCAAATTAGCATACAGTCATAAACAAGTGGACATGTCAACACTTACAGACAGGAAATTTATAGTCTGACTCAGAAGTGGTTCTCTCTGAGTGTTTTCATTATTCCCCAGGTGGACAGAAATGACCTAAATTACGTTTAGTTTAGTTTTTTTTATTTTTCCCCCCCATTTCACTCATTCCACAGACAAAATGAGCTTAAATGTGATTTATAATTAAAATATTAATTTGAAAAGCTAATGAATAATTAATATTTTGTGAAAATCTTGTAACTGAAATCGTGTTAATCTAATGTCAAATGTTTTAGTATTTTCTAAAATGATGCTCCTGCATCGTCAATCTTCATTCATCTTGACCCCTCAGAATCTGCCAGCCTCTCCATGTTTACATTTAAGTTTTAAATGAAAAAAATAAATATAAAAAACTTGGCACTTAAAAAAAACCCTAAACTGAATTTATTTGCATATGAACCTAATAACAATAATCATATATTGCAAGAAAGAAACACAATCAAGGCTGACATAAAGAAGTAATTTATTTTGTTTGCTTGTTAGGAGTCAAGAAAAAAGACCACAGGAAGTAGAAATAAAATGCACAAACAATGTACGAAATTAGGTAAAAATAAAGCATGACCGATTTTAGTTTTTGATTATTTTTATTGTTGTTTTAATTAAACCTTCTTCTTTAAGTTGTAATAGGTAAAGGCTTGGTGTTTAAAGCTTTACAGTGTGATGCATTATGTATTTGATAACCGTGGTGCTCACTTGTCTCGCTGGGTAGGCTTTCTCGTTAAAGAGGGGCTTTTTTGTAATGTCAGACAACTGTCTAAAGATAAAGGAAGAATATTGGTCACTGAATTTGACCAATATTCAGTGACCCCAGGGTTTAGTTTGATCAATTTATACGCTCCAAATATGGAGGAGGGAAGGGGCCGTGTCTTCGAGTCGAAGCCATTTTGAGTGTGTAACAGTATTTCAGTGGGTGATTTTAATGTGTGGAGAACAAAACTTAATGCTCCAAGCCGTAGCTCTTTTAAGAGGGATGAGTTGAGAGAAAGGTTAAAGGATTTACTGATGAATCAGGAAGTGATGGATGCGTGGAGGGACTCGAATCCTTTTAAAAGAAGGCAAACGGTGATGGGAACTTTAAAACAAAGTAGAATAGATTTATATTTAGTGATATTAAATATTTTCCACTTAATAAAGGACTTACATTTAGGCTGTGGAAACGTCCGGAGGGAAGGAAAGGAGGCGCACGGTGTTTGAATTCATCCCTTTTGGCATTAATTGTACAAGAGGATGATTGTGGAGCTTATAATGTGGGAGAAGGAGGAGCCTTTACATGAGAAGTAAACTGAAAATAAAAACTAAAAGTATTACAATATGATAATTGAAGGAAGCTCAGAAAGCGAGTGCGGGAAAAGCGGATGAACTAGAAAGTGATCCGAAAAGGGATAAAACATTCGTCATGCAATTGAAAGAAGAAATGGACGAATATGAGAGAGAAAAAGTGCATTGATGCAATAATTAGGAGTAAAGCTCAATACTCTGTAGAAGGTGAGAATTGTACAAACTTTGTTCTGAATTTAGAGAAACAAAAACAGGTGAAAAGTTTCATTTGGGAAGTTGAAGATGAAATATTAGACAGTACAGTCATTTTATACAAGGTTATTTCAAAAGGATTATATAGATCAGGAATGTGTGCAAAAGGCATTGGAGACAGTAAATTGTACATTTTCTGAGGAAGACATTTTTTTAAGATGATGATATTCAGCTTGATTAAATAAAATCGGCTGCTGAACAGCCAAGGTCAAGTACGATTCCAGGTTTTGATGGTCTTCTTACAACTGAATTTTGTCATGTTTTCACTGATATTTTGTCACTTATTCTTTTGGATGTTTTTGTTTGTAAGGAGGAAAAACAAAGTGTCCCAGGATCCTTAGCAACAGGATTCAATGCCATGTAGTTTAAGAATAAAGGAAAGCATTTGGAACTGAAAAATTGTAGACCAATTATTGTACTGATTACTGATTACACAATCCTGGCAAATGTGTTGGCAAATAGATTAAGGGAAGTTGTGGGTGGCATAATATCTCCAACATGAGGGCGTAGTGTACCTGACAGGGTAATTACAGGTACAATCTGTCCAATTCTTTATGTAACATGTGAACGCCACGCTCACAGTTTTGTTGTCACTGGAAAAACTAAGAAGTCCATATGCCCACAGATTGGACAAAATTATGACTTTCAAAATTAGCAAAAATGACTAATATTATGATATGATGTAAAAATAAATTGCAAAAAAAGTCTCAGTACGGTATGACATTCAAAATGAGCAAAAATGACTCATAATATGGACATAGATGACTCATAGTTTAGTATGAGGTTCAAAATGGGGAAAAATATTCCTCAGTATGGTGACTCATACTATACTGAGGCCTCATACTGTATGAGGTTTTATTAGTTATGATTTTTCAGGTTTATTGAGCTGACCTCTCTCATTGGCTTGATTGTTCGAGTGCTGGCTCTGTTCATCGTTTTGTCATGTTTTTGGGGGTAAATAAAAACCCTTTTTTTTTAAATTGCTTTATTGCTTGATCCCTGACATCTCCGTACAAAATGCTTTACTTTCTTCAGCAGGAAAAGGGAGTTTAATAATAATTGGTGAAAAGCCACATGGAACTGAATACAATCCTGGAAAAGCAGAGCCTCGACTTCCACCAGGACGACGACACTAAACATAAAGTCAGAGCTACAATAAAGTGGTTTGATCGAAACACATCCTTGTGTCAAAGTGGCCCAGTCAAAGTCTAGACCTACATTCGACTAAAGCTCTGTGGTAAAACCTGAACAGTTCTTTTTATAGACTTTCTTTTGCTAAACAAAACAGCAAAATGTGACAAAAATGATTGTCTGACTTTAGTTCCTCCTAAAAGGTGCAAACTTATTTCATTATCCAAATCACAGTGGAACTTGAGCAACCTTTAAAGTAGCCAAAGAAAATTATGAACAGTGAGAATAAAATAGTCAGCATCAAACGGCACAACAGTGAGTGTACAAAACTGAAAGAAATTCCATTAAATGGAGTCGTATTTGGATAGATTACTGCACAGAAGCCAATCAGTTTGAGCTGTCTGCCCTTTATGAGCTCAGAATAAATTGCATTTCTTCAAAGTGAATTACCAAACACAATGTGAAGCAAACGTTAAAAAAAATAACAATAATAAGGAAAACATTACAGCGTCTTCTATAAGCTAACGATCCTAAACTAATTTGTCTTTGGTTTGTGTTTCTGCTGCTTGTTCCCACAGTCCACTGTGTTTATGTGTTCATGGCAGTCAAATGAAAGAAACATAATATGAAGTGAAAGCTGATAATTTGCTCAATAAAAATATTCCATTATTATCTTGTAAAGGCAAAAAAAAAAGAAAACGCATCATCCACCACAGGCATGTTGAGGGACAGACCAGATCCAGTTTCTCTGTTGTCGTTCATTCTACATAAAATGTTGGCAATTTCTCATATCTGTGATATTGGTGCTCTATCTTTGGCTCCTCAGGGCCCACCTTGGAAATATTTTGCCTCTGCAGTGTGCTCTTTCTTGTGAGTTAGGTAGCGGTGAATCAGATTTAAAGGCACCCAGGCAGAAAATGGCTACTGAGGCCATGGAAGGCAGGGGCTGAATGAACCGCAGAAGTTCATTTTCAAAAAAAGGACCCTAAAATTAGGACACCCCCTATTGCATTGTTGAAGTTACACAGCAGCTGATATCTAAAATATAGGTAGCGGCATCAAATTGCATTTGGGTCGACTGTTTGCCATGTGGTTAAAAAAAATTATAAGAGATCATTTTGGTTTGCAACCATGAGAAAAACTGTTAGTAATGCTGCAAGAAACTCAGTATTTTGTTGAAGCAGTTCTGTCTTATTATGGAATTTTAGTCACTGAATAAATGAACTTAAATTCAAGGTTGGAGGTCTTCTTATTTTCATTGCTCTAATAAAGAATTAAGAGTTTTTCGCGCACCTCTAATTGGAATGTCAGTAAATATGTCTCCATCTGTATTGTTTATGCATTGTAGCTTCTGTTTTACCGACAGTGCTGAAGAAGGCCACCTATTCAGGCAGCAGACGGAGTCGACTCCACGCTCTTGCAGGAGTCATCGGTGAGGAAGCGGGAGAGAAAGAGAAGAGAAACGGCAACAGCTCGCGAGTTCATTTTCAGATCTGGTAATCTTCCAAGTTCATTAACAGAAGCCCGCGTGCGACTCGCCGTGGCTTTTAGAAGCACAGAGGAGTAGTTGTGATACAGCACAATAAATATGTGATAAGCTGTTTGGGTAATTTGGGAAGTGACACAACTTTTATTATTTACGGCCTAAACCCTGATGCGTGGGGGTGTGTGTGTGTGTGTGTTTTGGAGGGGGTAGGGAGGGTAGATAACAATGAGCGAATGTGACAGGATTGTGTGGGCGGAATCCACTTAGAACTATTACAATCAAGCTTCATTTACATGAGCGGCCGACAACCTTCAGCCGACTTTGGGGCTGCGTTTGGGGATAGCGGACACGGGTATTACGGAGCATACTGATGCATTTGTAATGGGGGAAGGCAGCGGAGCCTAATGCTGACGAGCTCGGCAAAAGAGAGAGTAGGGGTTGGGGGGGAGAGGTCCAAATGGAAAGAGATCAATTCTCCCCCTACTTTGCTCTGCGTGAATGATAGCTGTGACATTCATCAGTGCCCTGTCAACTAATGCATTTGGTTTTATATTACACCTGAGATTTTCCTCCTTTTTTTTTTCTTTTATGGCTTCGAGAAACCAGATTAAAATGGTAAAAAAAAAATTGGGAATGGATGTTAAGGAAGGGCAGGGAAGCCAAAGAAATTAGGAGTTTTGGAAAATGACGGCAAGGTTGATTATACTAGCCGAAAGCAAGTTGTTTTTTTTACATGGTTAGGGCTTTCTACCTCATTTATTTTTATGTATGAATTTGCATATGTGAGACATTAGAACTTTTTTTTTGGTGTCTTGAGGTCCCCATTAAATGATCTCTCATTACACTTTGGAGAACATTAAGCTGAAAATCTGCTCCCAAATATCCATCAAACGCATTCATTCCAGGATTCGGTGACATCTAGAACCAAACCTAATGGTGTTCGCCGCTAACTTGTTTTACTGTTATTCCATCAAGGTTGTTTCCTGTGTGATTGATTGGTTCACACATTAGAAAAATCCCCACTGGATTCGAAAATAGAATACTTATGATAATTCAAGTAATGACACAGTGCCTTGCCAAATATTTTAGCATTTTTCCCACATTTTGTCACGTTACAAATACAAATATCAAGGTATTTTGTAGGGGATTTATGTGATAAAGCAACACAAAGTAGCACATAACTGTGAAGTGGAAAAGATGGGTGTGTTTCAAAATGTTTCAGCAAGTAAAAACCTGAGAGTGGTGTGTGCGTTTGTGTTCAGCGCACCGTCTACAGTGGACCCCCCGTCTAGTCACAGATTTTTCACAGATGTCAGACTAAGTCATTCATGGAAAAACCACCAGTTTTGTTGCTCATATCTGAAGAATTTGAAAGAAAACGCAGCTTGGGAAGCTGGAGCAGCTGGGTTCAATGCTGGATGGCGTACCAACACCAGATTTATGGAGTCCAAGACCAATATCTGTCCTGTCAACACCTTCACATTCACCTACCTTTTCTTCTTAGGTAGGTTTATGTTTGTCACACAGGAAACGGTTGGAAAATATTAAGATATACATTTTCCCTTACCTGAGTGGTGAATTTTTGTAACTTTCAGAGTCACCAATGCAGTTTGACCAGAACGCCGTGTCTTGGTTGGCATCGTCTTTCTGCGTGGCATGTCTGCTCTGTTCCTTTGCCTCCATTGCATTTGTTCTCCAACAAACCTGAGGCCTTTGCAGACCCTCTGGATTTAGACTAATCTTAAATTGCACATGGTTAAATTTAGTTGACTTCTGAAGTCTGTTGACTACCATTTAATTTGGGGTATCAGAGTACATAAGTTCTGAACATAAACAAAAAATGTTTGAAAATCATGAGTAATTTTCCTTTGACTTCAGCATTATCCCTGACTTTGTGTGGATCTTTTACACAAAATACAAATGAAATCTACTAAAAGTAATGGATTTCACATTATGTAGTCTAGCTTCACTATAAAATAATATTTATTGTCATTATAGAAACTGTGTGATAAATAGCTTCACTGTATGTAATTTCACATTACATACTTATGTGCTATAAGCTTCACATATAGCTTCACTATATGTAGCTTCACAGTGTGTAGTCTCACTATATGTGGTCTAGCAGTGATTTTTTTCTTGTTCCTTAAAACTATCCAGAGAGTAAAGAAGCTGCAAATCCATAAACCATAAGCAAACTTGAGTCTTCAGCATATAGAAGTACATAACAGGCTTTCATGCTGTTTTTAAACAGCTCAACCCTTTCTCTTGGGCCTTTGGACATGAAGGGGAAATTAAAAGTGGAAATGACTTGCAACTGCATGCATTTTAAATCAGGGTTCAGCCACCACTTACCATTAAAGTGAGATATAATTTCATTCAAGCACCCAGAGAGATCTGTTTTCCTGCTGTACTGGAGGAGGCGTGGTTCCTGGATGACAACTTAATCCAAATTAGTATTTTATGAGTGAAAAATCCTTCAAATGAAAAATTTATATATATGGTAAATGAAAGCCTCAGCTTCGTAGTACTCCATTTCATTCGCTCAGTGTTCCTCTTCTCTGCTTTTTATTTATTTATTTATTTTTTTGCCCCCATGGAAACAGATGCAAGCCAATGCACTTCTCCATGCGGACACAGAGGGGAGCTGTTATGTCATTACCTCAAAATGGGAAACATGGACATGCCAGGGAAGTGGCGAGAAACTCATGATTTAGGTTAGTCTTATACAAGGCAACACGTTTGTTTGTATGTATCCAGTTATAAAGACCATCATCCCTGTGGTTCCTGAAAGGCTTTCTACCCCCTGAAATAGATTTATCCCGACTAAAGCGCAGCTCGGTCGCAAGCAAATACATTTCAGACAGCTCGCCTTGCCCTTTGCAGATCATACTCATGATTATTATGATTAGAGTTTGTCAAGTGTAAACAACTGGCTCTGATAAACACTCTTCCCTGAATGCTCATCTTCCTCCTCTGGCTCTCTCGTTCTCCCAGTAAGCCTCACATCACCTCATTCATAGCAAGAGATACACTGATGCCTGGCAAAATAATAAAGGACGCTGCTTGTCACATTATGGGAGCCATTTTCTGCTTTTTCTAAGCTCGGAGTCTAAAAAGCTGCTTAATGCCATCTCAAGGTTTGGCAGATGAATCATTGAGAGCAACAACAAGTAGTTAGGCTGAAGAATGATTCCATTGACTTGTTTCCCTGTCACCTTATTGTATATCTACCTTTTGTTTGAAGGTTGTAGGAAGCCAATGTATGCCACACAGAGCAATGCTTTTGCATAATTTTGCGATAAATTTGACACTAAATATTTATTATGTGTGGGGCCAAGAGTGCTGTACCTGACACCACTACAGGCATGTTCCATGTTATTATTTCCATCTGGAAATGTTGCGCACAACGCTGCAGGGTAAAAAGACAGATCTTTTGCTGGCCATCCACAGCCGCGCTGCCGCAGTAGAACGATTCCGTTAACAAAATGAAACCTGGAGATGTAAGTGTTATTAATTTAGCACAATGCACCACAGCGAAATACAAATAACGCAGAATAACTGTTGAAGAACTCAAAACCACTCGTACTCTTCTTTTTTTCTCGCTCTGCGCCCTCTATGCTACACAGACCTATTGCCATGGCAACTGACTGACAACAGCTCCTCAAGTGTATCAGGATTGAATCAATCAATCAAGTTTATTTGGAATGCACATTTCAGCAACAAGGCAGTTCAAAGTCCTCTACATTATGGAAACACAAAGATACAAAGTGACAGGAGACACCACACAGTCAACCACTGAGAAAACCAGTGAACATTATATTTAGCCAAGTGCCATCATTACACATCAAAATGTGTGATGACTCGGTACCAAAACTCATACAAACCAAGTACAGATCATTCAGTCTGTTACAGTTTTATGTTTATGACTCACCAGATCCAAACAGTTACTGGAACACACCCTGTCAAAATAAGAGTTCCCAGATCCTGTTCTGGCAGGATCAAATTAAATCCTGCTCTCTAGCATGGAAATGTAATTCTCCAGCAGTCAGTTTTGTCTAAAGATGAATTAAGACAAAATGACATATTGACGGCTGAGAAACGTTAGCATTTCTTGCCTTTAAACAGAAGAACATTGTGAATTCCACATCCTTGATCCCAGTACATGTGCTCTATTCAGAACAAGACGGCATCAAAAGTGAAACATATCCTTTAAAGATGTGTCGGGGTATGATGGTCTACAAAATCTCCTCAAGTTTCTTACATTTATACCTATAAAATGTTTCTCAGATAGAAAATGACAGCTGCTTTATTATTTCACAACGTTAATCTCAAATGGCTCACCAGCCAGCTCTCCTTCCGGTTTCACTGCTTGATAGAGAACTCTATCAAGCAGTGAAACCGGTTTCACTCGGGCAGAGCCTGAGTGAAACCGTAGACGTTTTATCTCCTTTAACTCATCCCAGGGGTTACACTCCTGAAGATGTTAACTGTGTGAAAGTGGTAAAAAAAAAGAAAGTACAATCTCTTTCAACTTATACATATTGGGACAAAGTAGATTTGGTCTAAAGAGATCTCAACTAAACTTGGTCTTAAATGCACAAAAACCATGCTTTTCACACTTTGCAATTATTTTCTTAAACAAAATTAGGCCAAAATGGAGAAAAATGTTGTGTTAAGATCTACATACAGTAAATGATTCAACAGGCTGTGAAAGGACTTTAGAATTTAACATTACTGTAGGGAAACTTTGACCTACTCTTCTATACTAACATAGTTTATTGTAGTAAACTCTTAATAATAAAACAGAGGCGTGGACTTTGACTTCTACTTTGTAACACCTTCATTCTGTTTTTTTTTTTTTTCATTTTCTGCCATGTTTGGGATCATTTTCCTGTTGAATACCCAGTTTTGACCAAGCTCTCGCTCTCAAAGAGATGGCCTCCATCGTTCCACTGTAATGCTTTATTCTCAATGACTCCAGGTCCTTCAACACATTAGGTTGCACCTCTCTGATGTCTACTTTGCTGGTGCAAAGATTAAGCCCAAGGCACGACCTCGCATGCAAAGAAATTCATTCATTTTTGTATTTAGTTATTTGTGCAATATGTTGCATTATTATCTCAGCCAAGGGCGCATCTCGAGTTGTAGAAATATTTCGTCCTTGTCTTTTGAAATCCGCTCTGTCTGTATAAAGTAACTCATCTGAAGTGAGTGAGCTGAAACAACTTTTCAATGTTGTACACCAGCAGTTAAAAGTCCTCACGTTTGGTTTCACAGACGACTGGACTGCTAAATATATACAGTGAGTAAAATGAGTATCGAACGATCTCTGAGTCATCACATATCTGTTATTTCTATTGCTATGAAAGTCAAACCGGATGACGTGCAAAAAGTTAATTTTGCACGTGACGCTACTCTCTTCAGAACGCTGCCATGATGGATGTCAAAACATCCTATTCGCTCCTGTGAAGCCTGTCGGAAAACAGACATCTGGTATCCTAGCAACACTTTTTTTAGTTGATTTCACTTTAAGAATGGCCATATGGTGCTGCGCGGTAACTGCAAAACGGACACCAGATTACAACGAATGAACTTCCTCACATGTGGCTGAGTGAAAACTAAAGAAGATGGCTGACTTCCTGCCACATGCTGAAGTTGACTTTCAAAACAAAAGACTCAATAGACTGAGACTAAATTAATATTAAACACCTTTCTTGCAACTAATTAAATGGCAGAACACTTTGAGCTTCTGATGGATTTCAACTAGCTGGATGACTTTTCAATATAAGTCTTTGTGGAATGATGCTCAGCTGCTATTATATGCATATATGTTATATTTCAGTCCCCTTTTTAACACGCTTTCTCCTTTAATTTTTCATTTTTAATTTTGTTTTGACAAACAATCCCAGCATTTCTTGGTGTTTCCTTTTTGTTTTTACACTTCAGCTAGCTAAATGTTTTGCCTCTTTCTTTTTCCTGTCACTGCCATAACCAGATAGATAAATTCCATTTGTGATTAAATTTTCATTAACTATAGAGTTCTGAAATTAGAATCTTGCCAAAAAATAAAGCATCCAACCAGATGGAACATGGCGTTCCTGCTCTGCTGACATAAAAACACCTGTGCGCTTAATGCTCTCTCGTCCCATAGGTTGGCGCAGACACGTTCTGATTGAGGTGACCTGTTTTGTTTTAATGAAGGATGAGTTAATTGGGCAATTAACTCAATAACAGGTGTCCGTAATTGCTCAATGCTTCGGAGACCGAAGCTTACGGTTCATTTTTGCCCTTATACGGCGTCAATGGACGAAGCTGTTCACAGTCGGCTGAGGGTGAAAACGGTTTGAGTAGCCGGGCTTCACATTGTGTTCGATGCCGGTGAAATAAAAAGTTCATTTAAAGTAAAAAAAAAAAAAAAAGCAGATTGTGTATGAGGGTGTTTCTCATAAAAATGTACAGCATTTATGGTTTGTTAAATATTGTCATTTTAATTAACTGCTATGCTAATATACAGCACTGCAGTTTGGTTTAGTCCTGTAAGTTAGGAGTCTTTGTAACGATTAGAGACAAAACAAATCATTCAGTTCAACTCCGTTTTTTGATATAGTCCCAATTCACAACAAATGTCTCAAGGAGCTTTACAAAAAAAATTATTTCACTGATATATGTTTCTGACTTAGTAGCGGTAAAGAAAATCACGGTGCTATTAATTTACCTTATATTGTTTGACCTTTACCGTTTCTTTATCTCATTTTTTTTCTTTACGTAGTTAATTTAGTTTTTCCTCACTGATTATCCTTTTAGGAATAAAACTAACATTGATCTCTCAAGGCTTTTTAAGGGCCCCACAATACAAAGGGCCGAAAGACACATTAGGCAAATTAGCAACAGAACTGGCGAATCTTTGTGATTTAAAACACTTACATCCTCCTTACATTGTTTTTTTTATTTAGAATTAGGATCATAAACAATGGGAAGAGGGAAGAAGGTCTTTGTTTTTTTTAAGAGGTCGATGTTTTCAACAGAGTATTTTACTTTACTCTCTGTAAACACCTGAACTGACCTGTCATGTCTTTAAGTAACTATCTACTTTATTCACATTAGATGCTGGCTCTTTGGAAATTGTCTTGTTTGCACTAAAATACCATCTTGTGGAGGATTCTTTGAGTGTTTGGTTTTAGTTTTGAGTTGTAGCTAAAATGAAATGCATTCATCATATTCAACTTCATTTTCTTTTGGTTTAAACTTAAAGTTTTCCCTCAGTCATCTTCATGGACAATGAATTCGGTGATAAGTGGATGTAAAACTACATCTTATTCATTTAAAATGTCTTCATGCATTTTTCAATTTACAACACAGTAGGGTTTAATCAGCCGTCATCCACGTAGTTTTCAAGGTTCTCAAACAGATAAAAGAGTAAAGAAGCTGAAGAATTAAGTCTAATGACTCTCACACCAAGGCCAGAGTTTATCTAAAGAAGGGCTAAAAACACTCCGTTCAGATATTTCAACAATTTAACAAGTACTAGGCAGAGTCCTTCACTGCTCCAATTATCTTTGTAACAGAAAAGAAAAATATGCTCCTATATTTCTATTTATTTATAACATGTCTGATCGTTGGCTTGATTGCAGCCCCTCGCTAATTTGCACCGTTCTTTGTGAACGTCGTTATTATAATGAGGTTTGTGCATGATGCACCGCATTATTCAGAAACTTGCGCTCCCATCTGCTTTCAATTTCACTAGATTGCGATCCACCACAAGTTTTTTAGCATTTATTTCAAGAGCATATCGTAACATATATATGACGTAGATACTTGGTGTCAAAATCATAAACGCGTTTTCTTAAGTTTTGGTTTTCTTTCCTCTGTATTTGGTTTTACAAATCAGTCGTGATCAACAAAATTTGCCTTTAGAAACAGAATAAACCAGAAAGAAAAAATGATAATGTCTACGGAATAATGATTCATTAAAAATATGTACTATAAAAGGTGCGACTGAATAAATATTACATCCAATTTCAAGTCACTGGCCTAATTCAACAGAGGTCCAGTTAGTTGCTGCTAGTGGTCTCAATGAGTGGAGATCACCGGAGTCCGTCTCAAGTGATTGTAGCACTTGTGTCTGGAAGGTCCATTCACTGATTAATCAGTACAATTGGCTACAATTACAGCCTGAAGACTAAAATACACTGCAACCAATCAGAGAAAAGGCTATTCAAAAGTATAAGTCAGGGGATGGAGACAAAAAATCTCTAAGGCTCTGAACATCTGTTGGAGCTCAGTTAAATTCATAGTCAGTATTTGTGACTGACGTGTGTAGATCACAACCTGACTGGAGGGAGGCAGTCTCTCCATGGTCACCATGGCTACGATGGAGGAGCAACCTGCTTCAGCAGCCGAAATGGAAGAGACTCTGCAGACAACAACTATTGTCCTGGTTCTTCAACATCTCATTTTCAGTTCAGTATATTTACAATAAATGTCTCAGAACACTTTACAAAAAAAAAAAAAAATTAAATCGGTGACACATAAATTCCTATTGATCCTAGAAACAGTTTTTTTTTCTCTATTGAGACCCAGCAGATTGCATTGAGTCGGTGATAAATTTTGACAAGCACCTGCGTCGTGTCGCCAACTTTACAGCAATCTCTTATACAGAGCGGGCAAGAGGTGACAGTGGAGAGCAAAAATTTCCCTTAAACAGGAAGAAACCTCCAGCAGAACCAGAACCTGGCTTAACGGGAGTAGCTGTGTGCCACGACTGACTGGGGGGTTGAGATAAAAAAAAAGGAGCACTTTCTATGCTAATGAAAATTAAAAGAGGGCATTATGGAAGAGTGGGAATGAGAAAGACATTGTTGATGAAAACTCAGATCAAGAGTTTGCCAAAAGGCATGTGGAGAGAATGTTTTCTAGTCTGATGAGACCATAATGGAGTTTTTGGGCCATCAGACGCCATAAACCACAAACACACCAGTATTATGCTGAGGGCATGCTGTTCAGCTGCAGGATTTTTAAGGTAGAAGCTAGAAGAAATGCAGCAAAATATAGAGAAATCCTGGAGAAGACTTTGGGTCCATCTATAAGAGAATTATAGCTACAACAAGGCAGATGCTCTGGAGTGGCTCAGTCAAAGCACAGACCTCAATCGGATAGAGTGCAATCACTAATTTCATGTGAAATATTTTGATTTAATTGTCCTTTTCTTTGTAGAAATCAGTTTTCCCTTTGAGATGAAAAGAGTTTATTTTGTAGGCTTTTGGTCAAAAAGACCAAATTGACTTAAGCATCCACGGGGGTGAATACTTTTTGGAAGCACAATAAGATTAAATTGATCACGTTCTCTTTCAACTTGACCTACTTATTAGATTAATTTTGTTATCTAATAAAGCCAGTTGAGTCTATTTAAAATTTTAATTTGTAAAAAAAACAAAAAAAACATTCACACATAAAAACTCCAATCGTCACATACGTTGAAGTCTGCAGTTGTAGCATGATTTGAGCGACGCGATGACATCAAAACGTGCCCGATGACGCGACGCGATGCCACGAAGGAGACGAAAATAAATCCAGGGACAGACGGGTCTTACTGGAACCAGGGTTAACCCGGCTCTGCTGATGATGTTTGCTCAGCGTCAGGGAGACGCACAAGAGCATGAGAGGCAAAAAGATTTCCCTGGACGTGTATCTCTCCTTCACCAGGCTCCTCAGAGGTTTTCTCACTGTTTCTGTAGAAAAACGACAGGATGATTTAATTCTCATTAAAACGCGTGGAACGGACTAACAGCAGAATTTGTAATACGTTGCGGTTCTGTCATTACCCCAAAAGCCGTGATTGGTTTCTGACATTTGGGTGTAATTGAGTCATTTGATGAAAGACGTTTGGTGTTCGATAATAGCATTTGGAGCATTTGTGAAAGCAGTGAAGTCATTTGGCAGCCAGCAGGCACTCAGGTCAGCGAGTTTAAAACAGGAAATTGGGAATGTGCTCTGCTTTGTGTGTGTGTGGGGAGGGGTTTGGGAAATATTCACGCAGAGAACGACAGGAAACACCAAAATGGGGGGGAAGAAAAAAAAAACAATAGGGAAAAAGAAAAGAAGGAATAAAAACGTCCATTAGAACCACTTTGTCACTCCGACAGATCATAAAAGAAATCCTGCGAAGTCAGAAAATAAAAAATTAAGCTTCCTTCATGACTAATAAATATTCAGAGCGACATCATACTGTGCCAATTTCTTTTCACTGAAATTGTATGGAGTGAAAAATGAAGAGCAAAACACTAACAACAATTTCTGAGGGGGATTTGTTAAAGAACAGATGGTTTAACATTTAAATATCGCATCACATTAACTGCACTATCCTATAATCGCAGAAAAAACAAGTTAAAAGCCCAGACCGTTTACTTTGATGTAATTTAGCACATTTGGGTGTTGGATGTTGGATTTCCAAGTCTTGGCCTCCAGGGGGCAGACTGTATGGAATCAGAAATGGTGCAATCGTTTTTGTAATAGTGACTAGAACATCTAAAATGTTGTGAAAATATTTGGCAAGATTGAGCAACAGGGAATGTCTCATATACGGGAGTTTTACACCGACCTTGTCTTGGGTTCACATCGTATCAGGCCTGGTGGTTGTGTCAAGCTGTCATTTCCCCAGCAGGTGGCGCACACATTGGGATGACACGACAAAAACGTGTGCATCCCTGTGAAGTAGACGGAAGATAATGCAAAGTATCAACATTTTTGCAAATCAAAGTCTGAAGAATGCATGTTACATGTACATATACAGAGCCCACTGCACCGAACCCCATTGAAAACCTCATGGTTATTTTACCAGATATTGATTTCTGAACTCTTCCTGAGTTACATTAGTATTGCTGTTTCTAAATTTCTCTGAAATTTCAGCAGACAATCACAAAATGTTACCAATTTTACCCAATCACTAACATTTTCTTGTGACATATGTAATGTGACACTATGAAGCTTCCTCTGTAACAATCATCCCCTACTTTGAAGAGAGAGGAGCTAAAACTAAGGAAGGCTGCAATTCTGAAGAAGCGCAGAAAATCAGTGTCCATCGTTCACTACTTGTCCTTCTGTCTGCTGATTGGCCCGGTTGAATTTCTACTGGTGAAATCCAGCTCAATGGGAGAAATCCCAGACGGAGGAATTAGGGAGATGAGAATTGTGCAGAAAGGCAGTGGTCAGGTAAGCTAGATGCTAAAAAATAAACTAGAAACCTGGGCAGGCCAACAACCCTAAACACACACCCAGAACTACACCAGAGCAGTGTGGATCAAAACCTAACGTACGTCCCAGTCAAAGTGAATACCTAACTAGAGTTGGGAATCTGGTTCTACACTTGCAAGTTGCTGTCATGCAGTTGTGTCTCCAAGTCTGACGACAATAATGAAATCGGTTTTATCGCTGAGGTTTCAGTTTGTGAATATGCTTTGCTGATTTCGACAGAAGCGGCCGAGTGGGTGTGACGGATTCAAAAAATGTCTACGATCACAAAAACAGAGCAACTTTCAAAAAGACAGGGTTTAATTTGCTTGAACCAACATCAAGGCCTTGCAGCAAAACAAGCACTAAGCTTTGTTGGGTGTTTGATTTAGGATGTTGTGAGTCTCTGTGTGAAAGAAAAAAAAAATAACCAAGAGTAACCATAACTAACTGTCAGTGTGTGTATAGGGGTATTTATTTCAGCCCCTCTACCCTACCAACCTCCAATCTTGAATTCCCAGCTGACACTGTTACACTGTGTTAGTGCCTGCTGGACCGTTATTGAGTTTGCGTGTGGTCACGCAGCCTCTAGTCTATAGAGCTTGACTTGTGTGTTTTCATTGCTCTCACCCTTGCCTTTGTTTGCTTGCCACTGACCTTTCATCATAGTTTGAGTCAGAGTAGGAAGTGCTGCGGGCTGACAGGAAACTCTGCGTTCCCGGCCCCTCTACCCAACTCTGAAAAATGTCATCCTGCAATATTAACAAGCACAGGCAAAATTTTGATTTTAAAATGTGAAGCGAGGCAGAGGCAGGCCTGGTAGTGAGTTCTTGGCAGAGGCCAGGTATCTCTTAGGGAAATACAACACAAAGCTATGCTTCACAAAGTTTTTTTTTGTTTTTAATCTCGCCAAAGTGAAACACCTGATAGTCGGGTAGACTGTTTACATTTTCAGCTGGTGCGGTTCGCTTTCACACTGCACTGTGTCAAACAATTCAAACGCTTTGAGAAACTTATTCCACCTGTTGCCTGTGGGGGCGCTGCACCACAAACTGTTGAACAAAATGACACAATAAATGCCACAAAATGTAAACAACAAAGCAGTGGAGTCAGATTTTAGCAGTGGTGGGATTTCATTTTTATCGTTGACAAAATTATCAGGAGCCATTTCTCCCACAAATGCTAGACACACAGATTTGTTTTGGTTGCATTTACCCAGAATGCCTTGCACTACTGTCCGCTTCCTAGTTTTAGAGCGGCCTCTGGTCCACTCGGCAATTATATGTGCATTCAAATCTCACCAGAGTTAAATTCAACCCAACCAAAGCCTAGGTTTTTAAGTGGACCACAGTTTGTTTACACATGCACGCCTCCGTGAACAAATTGGACTTATTTGGCAAAAGAACTAGAGTTCGGTTAAAGCGGACTAAGCAGGGCTGGTGTGTACACACACTTAGATGGATGAAACTCCTGCTAATCTAAACACGACAAGCAAGTTTAAGGAAAAAAAAAAAAAAACCCGCTTGACGTTCTTCTTTAAGGTCATAGGAATTTTGATTCAGCTGTTAGCTGATAATGTTAAAGCCTGTCTTCATACATTTATTTAAATCCATCCGTCCATTCTCTTTACACCCTTGTCCTCAATGGGGTCAGGAGGTGCTGGTGTTTATCTCCAGCTACGTTCCGGGCGAGAGGCGGGGTCACCCTGGACAGGTCGCTAGTCTGTCGCAGGGCAACACAGAAACAGACAGGACAAACAACCATGCACACACACTCACACCTAGGGAGAATTTAAAGAGACCAATTAACCTGACAGTCATGTTTTTGGACTGTGGGAGGAAGCC
>CAEFZY010046129.1:0-10801 GCA_903066815.1 Brachyrhaphis roseni
GGCACAGCCAAGATACTGCGCAGAACCCTCAAGCTCCCAGGCCTCTGGTAGAGGACCCGAGCTAAGAGGAAGAAACACCACCCGGTGGGTGAGAAGGGAATTTTTTATTTTTTATATATATATATAAAAAAAATATTTATATAAACGTTACAGACTGCAGCTTTAATTTCCCTCAGGAGAGGAAGGACGGGTCAGGAAGGACTAGAGCTGCTGCTGACCGACTCACCTGTTGTTAAGTGGAAAAACGTACAAGTTCAATATATGAATATGTTGGTAATTTATTTCCTTAATTCATTAGATGCTGGTGAAATGGAGGCAAACAGTCTGTAGCTAAGCTAACTATGCTAAATGGTTGATTATGTCAGTCTACCCTCCTCTCGGAGAAAACTGGGTTATAAATGAACACTTTTACCCTTTTCTCTCTCTGTCTCTCTAGTTTTTGAAAACCTGATTTTATCATTTTTCTCAGCAGCATAGTAACCACCACAGTCGTTCTTGTTTTCCACTGACTGCTGCTGATCACCTGCAGCTCCAAGCAGGAAGGAACCGTTTCCTGCAGATCCAGGAGGTTCAGGGCAAATATGGATGTTTTGGGTCTGGGAGGGGGAACATTTCATTTTTACTGCTAAAAACAATCTTAGAAAACACAATATGATTCATTTTGTAATTGACAGGGTCCCAATTTTTTATTTCTATGAACAAAACATAAATTAATTAATTGTGGAGGCCCCCTGTCGGTCAGGGACGCTTAAAATTGTCCTAACTTTTCCCCCTATACTGTACGGCGCCCGGTGAAGATGAACACAGGCAATTAAAGAAAAAGTGTCCGTGGTGGCGCAGTGTGCTGCTGTATGACAGACAGAATGGATCAGGAGAGAAACTGCAGATCCGTCAGAACCCAAAGAACCTGAAATCAGAATCTCTGCATCCCTCAATCATCTCCTGAGACTGATATGGTACAGAACATTTTGCTATAATCGATTAAGTTTCATTTTATGCTTTTAGTCGACTATTATGGTTTGATTATTTGATTAGCATTGCGTTTGGATTAAATTTAGTTTATTATATAATAGTATAAGCCAAAATAATATAAATGGCCATTTAAAGAACAAATCATACTAAGAGATTAACAGTAAATAAATACAGAAATATTTCCTACATTTAAAAAGTTTGTTAGGGCTTTCTGTGTATTTTGTTTAGAAAATAATTGTATGAATTCAGTGTTCAATGTATTATTTCACTATTATTTTATCAATGTGGTTTACCAGTTCTATAAATATTTTGGTAATACTCTTTAACACTGTTGCAGCAAGAAGGTCCTGTGTTTGATTCCCGGCCCGGGGTCTTTCTGCACAGTCTGCATGTTCTCCCTGTGCATTCTGGGTTCTCTCCAGGTTCTCCGACTTCCTCCCACAGTCCAGAAACACGACTGTCAGATTAATTGGTGTCTCTAGATTCTCCCTAGGTGTGAGTGTGTCCTGTGTGTCTCTGTGTTGCCCTGCGACAGACTGGTGACCTGTCCAGGTGACCCCGCCTCTCACCTGGAACGCAGCTGGAGAGGCAGCAGCACCTCCCGACCCCATTAGGGACAAAGTGTTAGAAAATGGATGGATGGATTGATTCTTTAACATCCCAGAATTTTCACGTAACTTTTATATTTTTGGCTATCTGAGGACATTTTGAATATTAAATTGTGTGCTATGATCAATTTCTCAGTACTTGAGTATATTTTTACCAAATACTTTTTGCAGCTGCTTAACTAAAGCTTGAGTAAATCTACTTCTGTAGAAACAAGCGACTCTGATTGGAGTTTTAGGGTTTTCTAAGCCACCTGTATTAACGATTTCTCTATGGATCACTTTAACAAGAACACCGTCTATCCCTGCAGCGGCCGTCCCACCCATGAGCGTCGGGCGACACGCCGTGGTGGCCGTCCCGTATTTTGATTTCTGAAAGGTGGCAACCCTAGCTGGACCGGATCGCTGACACGGTTCTGACTCGGTTCTGACCCTGTTCCTCCATCCTGGATGGAGCTGCTTTGCCCTCCATCCTCCATATAAGCTGCAGACAACCAGATCGACTTCAGCAGAACCTCAGCAGAACCGGGTCTCTGCTGATGGCAACTATATTGTTTGTCATGTTTTCTTGGTTCCAGGTTGCTTTGTGGCGGACCGGTACCGGACCCTCGAAGGACAAACAGACGTGTTCCTGATTAGTGAGGATGAAACCTACCAGAACCGGTACCAGTCTGCCAGCAGCAGCCGGATTCGCAGACATTCCAGAGGTCCGGTTCTGGAGTGTAGGCGGACCGGATGCCAGAACCTTCAGAATAAAAGCATCTGTACTCTGATACCAGGAGTTCTGGTTCTGCTGACCAGAATCTTTCATCATAATCAACCGATTTTGATGAAAGTCCTTCCTGCAGTTCCCAGCGGCGGCCAGCAGAGGGAGGCATTCCTCCATGCTTCCTCCACTCTGCTGGTCCTATTCAGGTTCTGGTTCTGGACGGGTAGCCTGCAGAAAAGTCCAATATTCCAGTTTCAACAGGATTCAGATTTTTACATGTTCAATCAATTAAACTTTATTTGTTCAGCAAATTTCAACCACAGAGCTTTACATCATAAAAACACAGAAACAACTGAAGCGTCATGTTCTGCCGCCAATACACATCAGATTATTGATCAAAGTAGCATTGATTAATGTTTCTAAAGCAGCTCCAACCAGCTGGTTTAGCCTTAAAGGAACTGTGTGTTTTGGCTGTTTTGCAGTTTTCTGGAAGTTTGTTCCAGATCTATAGAAGCTGAATGCTGATTCTCCATGTTTGGTTCTGGTTCTGGATGCAGAACAGAACCAGAACCTGAGAAGGCTGAAGGTTGATGCAACAGCAGATGATTAAAAAAAAAAATTAATTGTTTTTATAATTTTGTATTTGTGTTTTTATCAATTCTAATATTTTTATTACTGTTTTCATTTTAATTGTATTTATGATTTCTGTTTTATTATTTTTATTCTCCTTTACCATTTCTATTTTAATATGTTATGTTTTCATTGTCTTACTTTAGTCTATGTTTTATTTTTATTATTTCTATTTTTAGATATTATTTCTTCTTCTCGGCTCCTACGATTTCTGGTAAATCTGATTTCACCTGAACGTATCAAACACGTTTCCTTTGATTGGCTGATCAGTGTCCAATCAGGAAGCAGCTCTGTGACAACTTACGAGGCCTCCAAAGAGCTTCTGATCGGTCACATGACTAATCAGAGCAGCAGTCTGACTGGCTGTTGTCCTGACCCACCTGTCTCCATCTGCAGGTGTGTGTGTGTGTGTGTGTGTCTCCAGCTGTGTGTGCAGGTCTGTTTGTCTGCGAACATCTGGCTGCTCTCCTGTTGTTTTGCTCTGTGTTTGGAGGCAGACTGAGCATCTGGGTGTGTGTGTGTTTCTGTGTGTGTGAACCAGGTTTTTGTATCCCTGTGGGGACTTATCTCTGTCGATAATGTGGGGTTGTGGGGACCTCTGTTCCTTGGGGGACATTTGCTCCCCATGAGGGAAATTCTGTTTTGGGGTTAGAGGTTAGGCTGTAGAACATGAATGAAGGTCAATGTGAAGATCCCACAAGACACGAAAACATGACTGCTTGTTTCTGTGTGGGTGTGTGTGTGTGTGAGTGTGTGTGTGTTAAGCTCCTTCTGCTCCAACATAAACTTTTTTCTCTCTTCAAATTCCTGACAGAAACCTTATGGGTCGGGGTGAGAAGCTGAACCAGAACCAATCAGATCACTGAACAGGAAGGATAAGAGGATCAGAACCGCAGAACAGCGCGGTGTGGATCCCTGACTGGTTTAACTGGTTTTCTGTGGGGGGGTTGCTACCCTGCTTCTCGCCTGCAGGCTGCTTCTCTGAGCTGCAGAGCTAGGCCGGTTCTGGAGGAGCCGGGATGTGCGTGGGCGGCAGGGTGTGTGTGAGAGGCAGAAAGAAGAATAGATGAATCTAAGGAGGCTGACCTTTGACCCCTGGCTGCCTTCCCTTCAGCGCTCAGCAGATATTTTGGTTCTGTGGAAGAATATGAGTTTTTTTTCTCAGATGGATCCATGAACGGGTCTCTGTGGTGGTTCTGCTGGGACCGGGCCAACTGCATCAGAACCACCAACCATAAGAACCTGCTGACCTGGATCAGAAGTCGTCAGAACCTTTTCCGGGTCGGGAGGACAGTTCTAGCACCAGAGGTCTGTCGTAAACTGGACCGATTCTGGATAGGTTCTGGACTTTAGTGAGACGGTTCTGGTTCTTATGTTGCTGCGCTCAGTAATCCTGTGTGTGTGTGTGTTTTTGTTTAGCTATGCTGTTCAGGGCCATCTTGGTGACATTTACTCACCTTCTGAAGGCCACTGGCCTTATGGGGCCCAAAGCCCGGTTTTGGTTCGGTGGGCCCCTTGTTAAGTGTCAGAGGTCAGGGGTGAAGTGTGAATCAAGTTCTGCTACTGGTTGGGTTAGTTTAAGCGTCTGGTTCAGGCATAAAGTCCTGATATGAGGAGAAATTAGTGACTCCATTAAAACAGTTTATGCAGTTAATCAACCTTCTCATCAACAGCCAACTTAATCTGTTCAACCACCAAACTGGAGCAAAAGTAATCTTTCCGGAGTTTTTCTGGTCAATCATTGAGATTCCTTAGCAGCTAACAGTAGCATTAGCTGCTACATGTTTAGCATTCAAAAGCTATTTTAAGCTAGCTTAGCTTCTGATTGGCTAACTCTTTTTAGCTCAACTTGAACAAAACAATAGTCATTTCCAGCATCAAATCATTTAGAAGCAGAAATTATCCAAGAGAAACAGCTTCATTGCTGCTGTTAGCGGATGTAGCTGTGCGTCAAATTTACCGACCTACCAGAAACAGGAATATAAAGGTTCCTGCCAGAACTCTTTACACAAAAAAAACCAATGAATTGTGTTAAAATATTTAATGTTTTAAATCTGAAATTAATTATCAAATGAATGTTTTAAAATCCCTCCATTAGTAGAAATGTGCTGGATTTCCTGAAGATGCTCTGTCATGGTTCTAATGAAGTTCTGATGTTTTTGTGGATCTTAATCAGGTTCTGTTTCTGGTTCTGATCGGGTTCTGTTGTTTTCCTGAGATCGGATCAATAATTCAGGAAGCTGCTTTCCTCCCGGCTCCTTCTGGCTCTCAGGGTTTTGGCATCTTGCCGGCTTTTTGGAGACAGATGGTGAAACGGCTGGGAATCAAACACCGACTGTCCTGCTCTTCCTCCTCCTCTTCCTCCTCTGTATGACAGACAAACAGATGAAACCTGGAGACGGATCTTCTGCTGCCAGATTAGAGTCAGGAGATGTTTCAGTTCTGGTTCTGGTGCAGGCCCAGTGCCAGCCTATAGCATCTCCCCACCGCCTTCCCAACCTTCACTGTCTCTATGGTAACGACCACGTTGATGTTTTGGGTTTCAGCTCCTCTTCCTCCACGCGGTTTTGTTGGGAGTCATGTGGGCCCGGTTCTGTTGACAGAATCAGTCTGGACCCTTAAGTCCTGATGAAGGTTCTGGATCTGGAATGGTTCTGTTTTCGTTCTGGTTTTGTTCTCAAGCTGCAGTTCCTCCCCTCCGCCTGTAGATGGCGCCCCAGGCTGCCGTTCATCACGGCTGCTGCCTCCAGCTCAGGTTTTCCAGCTGAACGTTCCCTGGTTGCTCCAGGGCCGGATCTACAGGGGCAACTGGTGGGGCAAACTGCCCTCTCTGCCCCCTTACAGGAGAGCTCAGTTTACCCCAATCATGTTTTATGTCCTTAAAAATAAGCAAATCTGTCTAGTTTTAGTGATGACCTTTGACACTTGAGCTGGCTCCGGCCCAGGGGGCGGAGTCAGGTCAGGCTCCGCCCCCATACCTTTAAACACTCGGGTTGATCTCTGTGACAGTTGCAGTTTGATACGTCTGTTGATTCCCAACTGAGAGTCTCAGGTTTGGTTTGTTAGACATTAACATATTTCACTAGTTAGATTTTCTAACAATAAACTCAAGACCAGTTTATGAAAAGCTAAAATGTAATAAATGTTTCCGACTCCAGCTGTTCCTCACATATTGATGTAGCATTAAAACTAGCAACAGTTTGAAAGATGGAAGACTATCATCATTATGGTTATGATTGTCATTATGAACTACAACACTCTATACAGAGTAGATTATTTACTACGATGAGCTGACAGTAAAAGTTTACAATAAATATTGGTTGATATTACTTAACATAAGCCTAAAAATGAAAATACAGTTAGAGAAGTTATTTTTCAAGTAATGTGTACTGTTTAGTAAACAATAAACATTACAGGAACCGGTTCTACTCAGCACTATGGACCTGAACCAAGACGGGATCTGCTGCTTCTGGTTCTGATGGTTCAGGTTCTGGTTAGAAATCAGGTCAAGTTCTGAGGATTCACCAGGCCTTCAGCTCACTGAGTTCTGATTGGTTCTGATCACCTGAAGGTTCTGTCCAATCAGAGCAAAGATGAGCTGCTGAGGTGTATTTATTTGGACCAATCAGAGCACAGAGTGTGTTCTGGTGCTGGTTCCTCAGAACCAGCATTCTGCTTTGGATCAGAACCAGTGGAGGCGGTTCTTGATCCACAGCACGGTCAGTAGTCTGGTTCCGGACTACTGAAGGTTCCGGTTCTGATGGCCCACATGGTTCTGTCCAGATGGGTTCTGATGGCAGCAAATGTGGTTCTGGAGCTACCGGGTTCAGTCCAGTTGGGACTGATAAAAATGTGGGTCGGGCCGTTCAACTTCTAACCTGGAAAGTTGAGGAACAAGCTCCGCCCCCAAAACACCTGATGGTGCTGAGCCCACTATCATCATCATCATCATCATCATCATCATCATCATCATCAAAATCATGATCATCATCATGATGATCATGATGATGAAGAAGAAGTTTGGTGACTTCAGTAACTTCTTCTGCGGTTCTGACCCGGTTCTCCTCCGGATTCCCACCTTCTGTTCCTCTCTGCTCCTAAAGGAGGGGGGAGGGCACTAGTGGCGCTCTCGTGCAAGCGCGCGCACGCGCGCACCCAGCAGCAGTATACTTGTGAAAGTGCGCGCGGAGGATCGATGCTGTTATTTGTGATCGATCAGCGGCGCGTGTGATCAGTCTGTGGCCGCACACGGAGCGACGCAGTCCGGCGGAGGAGCAGCGGAGGAGTCGGTGTTCGGAGCTGGAGGAGTTCGGGACAGTCTCTCGGCTCCCGGGTCGTCCCGCCGCCTCTCCCCGCTCCCGGCAGCGCTTGTCCCGGGAAAGACTCCGTTGCTGCACCGCTCTCTTTCTCCGGAACGTAGGGGAGCCGCACGCCGGCCGCGGCGCACCGCAGATCGGTCAGGGATGCCGGCGGGGGGCGCTTCTGGACGCGGTTCTTGGGTTCTGTAAAATGCAGTTCGGGACCGGTTTGGATCTTTGTTCTGTCTGTCGGAACCTCCTGAGGTCCTCGCTGCTGCTTTGACTAGACTTGTGCGGTGTCGCCGGAGATGCGGTTGGATTGTGGGAGGAAAGTTGTGCGCTCCCCGGCGGAGGGCCTCCACAGGTCCGGTCCGTGACCCGGGGCGGGTCCGAAGTTCAGCTCTGCCCGGAAATGTGAAGGGAAGCGGGCAGAAGGAGGGCTCCGTTTCCCCCTCGCTCACTCTCACACACACTTTCTTTTTCGCTCTTCACACACACAGACCAACACACACACTGGAGTTACAGTAACACCCCCACACACACGTGCGCGCACGCGCGCGGTCGCACACACCTTCCGGAGCTCACAGCCCAGCGGACAGATATGTATTCTCCGCTATGTCTGACCCAGGTGAGTCCCTTTCCCCCCGGCTTTCTGCCAGCGGCGCTGCGCGGCTGCGGCTGCGCTGCCGCTGGAGCGCCAAACTTCCTCCACGGCCTGATCCACATTTACCAGGTCTGGCAGCTATGTGTTCCGGTTCGGTTCGGTTCGGCCCGGTGGCGTCCGTTGCCGTTACCCGGGAAGCTCTCAGGCTCACGGCTGTAATTGGACTGAGACAGGTCTGATCGGAACCAGAACTTGGACTCCGAGCCCGGCGGGTTTTTCTCTTTTATTAGCTCTTAAACTTTGCAGCTGTACAGCGCAGGAAGCGGGAGAAGCGGCCGGTTTCCCGATCCTGATTCCCGCCGTGTCTCGGTCACCTGTGGGCGTCTGAGCGAGAAGCCCGGTTTTCCTCATGAAGCCTGCCTTCCTGCGGTTGTTCAGGCCGGAACCGAACCTGCTGCCTGCAGCAGAACTCCAGGAACCGGAGGTGATCTGAGGTGACTCGGCGGACCGAACCGGATGACTCCTGGCTTCTTCCTAAATTTAAACCTCATAAACACCTAAAGTCCTGCTGCAACCTGCAGAGTTGCATTCAGGGTCAGAGGTTAAAATCAGTATTTAGAGTCTCCCTTCGTGTTTCTGAGGGAAACGGGGACAGCCGGGATTAAATCCTCAGAACAAATTAGGCTGATTTTATTTTTATTCCTGCATCAGACACAAATATTTAAATTGATCCGTTTCTGTGAAATCCTTTTTAATCTGAGCAAAGGCTTTAATAAATTACATTTAGATTAAATTCCAGAGCTGAATAATTACTGGCTGTGCTGCTAAATCTGAAGGGATGAGATTTATTGATAATTCAGGAATATTTGAATGCAATCTGCTGTTTTCTCCGCAGAACCTTTTGTTGCTCTGATCCGCTGGATGTTCCTGCAGGATCGCTGCTAAATCTGGAGCTTCGCTGTGTTTGAAGTTAGTCTGAAGCTGCAGCAGCAAACAGGAGCGTTAATCAGATTATCAGCCTGTTAAACCAATAATCAGCAGCCTGACTGACTGACTGACTGACTGACTGACTGCTGGTTCTAATCCCGCTCAGCTGCCGTCACAAACACTTGATTCACTCTTTGATTTTAACTGCTGCAATGTTTAGGAAAAAAAAAGATTTTCTCCAAATTGTTAATTGTAAATAATCGGGCCTTTCCTTTTTCTAAGTTTTATTGAGATGACGTCAGCGGTTTCTGCCCAGCCACTAGGGGGCATCTTTTGTGATATTTCCTGTTAAACTCGATAAATTTCAGAACAATATTTGTTCATTTAATTCTGTTATTTGTGGAAATTATTAAGCAATAAATAGAGTAAAAATATAAATACAATTACTGAATTCAAGAGGTTTAATTTTGTTTAACATTTTAAATATTAAATTTTTAGGTTTTTTACACCAGTAGTTTGGATATTTTTGTGGCTGTGATTTTATTTGCCACAGAAAACAGAATAGAATCAAATAAAAATATGTATCTTCTTTACATTCAGATGTAGCAACAGCACAGAAGAAAATGATTACAAATAAAAACAAAATCAAGAATAATTTACTGTGCAGTAAAGGCAAGGTTATGAGTTTAAATCCAGGAGGTTCTGCTGCTGGTTCTGGTTCTGGTTCTGTAGTTGGAATAAAATCTAAACCTGCAGATTTTAACGCCTGAACAGATTTCAGTTTTGGATCGTTGTTCTGGAGGCCCAGACTGCTCAGCGATCCGCTGTAAGCCAGGAGCCGCTGGATGTACTGGAGGTCCAGCGGGCCTCTGCCCCCCCAGTCCCCCCTGCTGACCCCCTGCTGACCCCTGCTTACTCCCCCGGTGCTCTGATCCCCTCGGTGTGAGAGGCTGCGCAGTGCGGGGAGTGGATTCATGTTTCTGCTCCTCCACATGCCGGTTGCCAACTGGGCCAGTTGTTCCTGTTTCCGCGGTGCCGACAGGGAGCATAGAACCTGCCTGGACCCCCGGGGCCCTCCGGGGCCCCCCGGGGCCCTCCGGGGCCCTCCGTCCCTCCCCCGGCCCTGGAAGATGAAGGAAGAACCGCCTTTGGTTTCCAGCTGTTTGATCAGAATCTCCACATTTTATTCCCAGAACCAGAGTCTGGGCCGGAGGAGTCGAGTTGGATTTTAGGACCTGGAATAACAAGAAAGATCTGCTGGGATGAGAATCTGGGAAAATTATTTAAAATTTCACACAAAAAATTCCCGTTTTCTGAAGGATTTTTTTTCCTTATTTTTGGGGGGGATTTTTAAAAATATTTCCTTCTTCTGCAGATTTGATCGAAAGAAGTGAGTGTCAAAAAATAATTAAAAATATTTTAACAAATTCCTAAATTGGGAAATAATTTTCTAGTTTTCCTTCAGTTGATTTTCTGGAAGCTGTAATTGGATTTTCCTTTCCAGAGCAGAATGACTGATTTATCTGAAAGGAAAAGAGTCAGTGAGGAAATGTCCAATTTTCTAGAAATGGCAACTTCTTCCCAGAGTTTCCTGGAAACATTTGGGAAAACGTTCCCGAGGATGTTGGGATCATCTCCCCCGCTGGCAGGAAAAGCTGCTTTTGAGGCCGGACAGAGACTCGTTAAGTGAGATTTGGTTTGTGGCAGACAGATGGAGTGTGAACAGAGCAGGTCAGGAATGTGGGAATGCGGCGGCGGAGCCCAGCTCATCTCGGCCGCCTCCGGACTCTAACGCTGAGCAGGAGCGCCGGCGTTCCGGGCCGTCCGGTGCCCAGAGCTCAGAGAGAAGCCGCTGAGCTGCTGGAGGCTCTTTTGGAGACAAACCCGTTCTCCTGGAGCGGATCCAAGAAGGAACAAAGATCCGTATTCAGACCCGGAGCGGGGGGGGGGGGGGGGGGCCCTGCAGCTGGCGCCCCAACACAGAGCTGCAACACCCACTCTCAACATCCCCCCTTTGTTTCTGGAAAACTAACCTGATCCTGCAGCAGAACCTGCA
>CAEFZY010046130.1:0-22861 GCA_903066815.1 Brachyrhaphis roseni
CATCTAAAAGTTGCAGGACACTGGCCCTTGAGGACTGGAGTTTGACACGCCTCGGTGGACTGATTAAACCTTCTCTGAATTATTTCTCAATGAGTACAATTTAAAATTTGTACTCATTTCCAATTTGTACTCAATTTGGAAATTGTATTTATTTATTCTTTATTAATTATTAATATTATTACTACTATTTGTTTTTTAAGACATCAACCTCAAGCCATCGCTCCTCCTAATCTAAACACGGCGAGCGCTCTTCTATCTTTGTGAGGTTGCTGGCCCTTTAAGATAGGGAGAGGACAGGATGAGCCCATACCTCACACCCCTTCATCCCTTCACCCACCCTCCTCCTCCTCAAACACATTGTTCTGCGGCTGCCGGCGAGAAACCGGTTCCCTCCCGCTGCTGCTGGTCAACCAGCGGAGCCGCTGACAGACAGACAGACAGACCGATAGACCGTTTGACGGACTGACTGACAGGTAAAGCGACGGGCTAACAGAAACGCGCCCACCCGCCCGCCGCGTCTCACCGGCGGCGCATCTCTTTGTGCGGGTCCGACAGTTCACAGAGGTGGAGACAAAGACAGAGGGCAGGCTGGCGAACCGACACGCGGACGCGGAGACGCTATGAGCGAAGGCACGCGCCATGGGAGCGGAGGACTCGCGCTCAGGTGAATGATAGCCTTACACACGCAAGCGGAACAAAGACAGCCCGGCTGTCATGTCTCCGCCGTCCGTGAGTCCGTCTCCATCCTCGCGGATGCTGCGCTGCTGTTGTCATGGTAACCATCTCACAGTCTGAGGTCACGATGAAGAAGTGGTAGGGACGTGTTTTATTTATTTATTTATTTATTGGGCTGTTTATTCTCTCCGTCTGTGTTTGCTGTTTGCTATTTACCTGTAAGCAAACACGTGACATCAGCAAGCCGTCAATCAATCACGCGGGATCAAATTCCGCAGGTGGGCTAATAGTCACGTGGCGTTTCTTCTTACGTCAGTCGGTTAGCTTTGTTATTGAAATATTGAGCTTTTTCTAAAGAAAAATAAAGCGACGCTTGGTCTACAATTAATGTCAGTTGTCCAACCTTGCTTATTTATATGAATTATTTATCAATATAAAAACTTTTTGCATATAATTTTTTTTAAGTTATAACCTTATTCTAGCTGGTATTCTGGTTAATGTTCGACATTTGATTCAAACAGTGTCATTCTATATGAAACTTTAGTTTTATTTACCTAAATAAAACTAGGTAAATAGTTATCTATCTTATTCGATAGATAAGCTGTAGGAATAAGTTTAATTTGAATTTTTTTTTATTTCATGGTGTTTTCTGCCATTCATGCTTTGCTTAAAGTAATTTTAGGAAAGAAAAACAAACACAGAGAGCTCAGTTTTTATTTGCGCTATTGATGACATCTTGCTTGTTGGTTTTAAATATGAAATTGTAAACAAGGTCTCTATGCGAGGACCTGTTCTCTTTTAAATCAGCTGGTCAACAGGAAGAGCGTGTAGGAAGGAAGCAGACTTCCTCTCACATAGACACACACACAGCTGCTTTTGTTTCGCCGTGTGTGTGAGTGTGTATTAGTCTCTAAGTGGGTGTGTGTGTGCGTGTGTCCTACTTACTTCCTTTGTTTGACGGCTTCATCCTAAAAAAAACACAAAGAGTTGAGACAATAAGGCATGCTGATATGTTTTGAGAGGGGTGAATGTTGAGGACAAGTGCAAAATAAAAGATAAATTAAAAAAAAAATACAATCATGAGGAATAAACAAAACTAAAACACCAGAAAGGGTCAACAAAAACAAACAACCAGTAAAAATAAATTGACTGTTTGTTTCAGGAAACAGAACCTAAACATGTGCCTAAAGATGAAAAAAATCATTTATACTTTATGGTATAGTGTTTCACTTTTTCCCCTTTATTTAAATTTTTCTTTCCATTACAGATTGAAAGGTCCACTTTTTTTAATGGCCATTGAAACCTTCCATCATTTGTCCACTTTGATTCTACAGCTTATGTGAGAAATCTTTGACAGTCATATTTAAAATGCTCCAAACTCAGAGCAAATAGCAAAAGGAAGTTGAGCTATAAGCTTGTGCGATGTTGAGCGGTTTCTCACAAACCAAGCAGGAAGTCTGACCTGGGTCTGAAGGTTTACTAATGATCCTCTTTATCAGCTGCAGGGAATGACCCGCAGTGTTTAACATCCTGTACACACGATTCAATTAGAGCAGTCAAATTTACTCATATCAATTAAATTCTGTTTGTCAAAGAAAGATTTGAGCTGCAGGCGGGTGAAACAGAGTTTAGTTTTCTTAAAGTCATACAGATTAAGTGAGATCATGTTTGTTTGTTTTTTTATTTAAAAAAAAAAAAAGTTTGACCTCTCTTAATGGTTGCATGTCTTGTAGAACTTGGCTTTTTTTTACATGTTCACTTTCTGTCAGTGAACTGGGTTTCTGTTGTTAATTTATGGTTTATTGTGAAATATCCACTTTTTGTTTTTTGCTATTCTTCATCTGGATGGAGAATCCTGACTGGGTGGGAGGATTACTCATTTTCCTGAGTGGAAACAGAGCCTTACAAACACATTTTTGTTCTTCCTTTTACACACCGTGTCATGTTGGAAACACAAGCTTCAGCATATTTCACTGAGATTTTGCGTCATAGAGAGCATGATGCATAGTTTCAAATTGGAAAGAAAATAATGCAGGGATTTTCCTTCATTTGTTTAAAATTTTCATTGTCTGTTGAAACATATTTTTCTGTTTCTGAATGAGCTTTTGTCTCAATCTGTTTAACGTTACACCATAAAACTCTGAAGTAAAACCACAGTACATGTCTGTCTGTGCCCTCTGTCCAGGTAGCCCAGTGCTGAGGTGTGGCGGCTGGTGATTGGTGGTTACCATGGTGCCCAGGCCGTCGTCAGGGGAGCTATGGGGGCTCCATCTGATGCCCCCGCGGATTCTGGTGGACTGCTGCCTCCCCAACGGTGATATTCTGTTTACCTTTATGCTTTTTATTATTTTTCCAGTATGTGACACATCTCTATGCCTCAAACATAAAAATAAACTTGAATCATCTAATTATATATTTGTATCTGATCTGTAGTATTGTGTTTCCTGCATGCATCACTGTAGAGTTACTGCACTATTTGCAGTGTGTTCCTCATTTTTTTTGTTTGTTTTATGCATTTTTGCTTTTGTTCTTTTAGTTTTGCTTTGTTTACTTGTTGTTAATCTTTGTATTTGTTCACCAGGGATGATGGTGAGCTTGGAGTGTCTCAGAGAAACTCCTCTCATCAGCATAAAGCAGCAGCTCTTCGTCGAAGCCAGGAAGTATCCTCTCTACCACCTGCTGCAGGTACGCCATCTTCTCTCTCTGCACGCCCTCCACTCTACCCGTGACAGACCAACACTCTCGCTTCTGCTCTCCAATTGGTTAGGAGGAGTCATGCTACATCTTTGTGGGCGTGACCCAGGAGGCTGAGCGGGAGGAGTTTTACGATGAGACCCGGAGGTTGTGTGACCTGCGACTGTTTCACCCCATCCTGAAGGTCATCGAGCCACTGGGGAACCGTGAGGAGAAGATCCTAAACAGAGAGATCGGTAGGACCGGCGCCTCCTTTTTCTGTGACATCATCACTCGAGTCATAGCCTCGTCCTCCAAACTGGCACTTTGTGACCCGTTCAGGCTTCGCCATCGGGATGCCGGTGTGTGAATTTGAGATGATGAAGGACCCAGAAGTTCAGGACTTCCGCCGCTCCATACTGAGCGTGTGCAGAGAGGCCATGGAGGAGAGAGAGGGGGGCGGGGCACACACCCAGGCGCTCTATGTTTACCCCCCCAACGTGGAGTCCAGTCCTCATCTGCCGCAACACATCTACAGCAAGCTGGACAAAGGTGCTGAGCCTCTTCTTCTGCTGGGTTTTGGATCCAATTGGAACTTTGACCTGGGTTCTGTAACGGTCTCACTTCCCCCTGAACTGATTTGTGCACCCATGTTTGTCTGTAACTCTCTGCTACAGTTTCTCTGATCTGAACTGAGTGACGTGTTTATGTGATTTTGCAGGACGGCTCATTGTGACCATCTGGGTGATTATGTCTCCATCAAACTCCAAGCAGAAATACACTTTAAAGGTACATCTGGTGAATTATTTATTCATTTCTTGTGTGAAACAGTTTTTTTTTGTTGTTGTTTTGATTTTTTGATTATTTTTTTTTTACTAGAAATGCACCAACAAATCAGTTCGAAGAAGAGTCAAATTTAATAGTTTTTTTTTTAAATGGAAAGTGCATCACATGTCTCGACATCTGTGGTTCACAGATGGAGCCAGACTTTCAAGAAATAACAGGAAGGTTAAGTGTATTAAGCCAAAAATTTTCCTTTTTTATATTTTTGAGCTTCAAACCTCTGTATGTTATGGAAATGTTGACAGCTTATTGTAAATTACATAGTTAAACATATATATTCTCCTGGAATGCCACCTCAGTTTTAGTAATAATCTCTTGCTAGCCATGCTAATCTCTGACCATCTTTGATGCTAACTAGTGTTTAAATCTGACATTTTAATGACATCGTGGTTTTCAATTGTTACTCTCTCAGATGCAGAGTGATGTCTGCTTCTAATATAAAGACATTGTGACTGCCCATGGCACAAAATAAAATGATGTTCTGAATGCTGATGTACCTTCTACAGTTATTTATAAAGAAATATTTATCAGCTAAATCTGGTATCATTTTAAAGATTTACCAAAAACAAAGATTGTAAATCTACTGCAAAAATTCTCAGTCAACATTGGTATAAGCTTACCTGATCTGATAAAGCTTAATATATATATCATAACATAGAATGATTCAGCGTTTTCTTTCAGCTAGATTTTGTTGGATTTTGCGTGAATTTAAACCTTAATGTTTGTTGCTCTGTAACATCTGAGCATCTCGACTTTATCACAGATTGTTTTAGTGCATCTTCAACTAGAAGTTTAGAAAGAAGAGAGTCTTTCTCTGAACCGTTTTAGGACTTTTTACGTTGCGTTTGTGTCCAGGTTAGCCACGACAGTTTACCTGAGCAGCTAATCGCCGAGTCCATCAGGAAGAAGAGCCGATCAATGCACCTGTCCCCTCAGCAGCTCCGCCTCTGCGTGCAGGAGTACCAGGGCCAGTACATCCTTAAGGTACGCTGTCCAGCCTGTCTCTTGTCAGTTGTCTGTCAATCTACCTGCCCACCTGTCTGTTCATCCACCTGCCTAGCAGCACACCTGTCTGACTCTCCGTCCACCTGTCAGTCAGGGTCCAGGAGAACCTGGATCAGTACATTCTCAAGGTACACCTGGTTGTCTGACCCGCCCATTTATTAACCTCTAGATATTTCTGTCTCACATCTCCTATTGTCTCTCCCGTTTTCCATCTTTTCGTCCAACTTGTCCCTCTGTCGACCAACTCCGTGCGACTCATAGGTGTCTCTGTGTGTCCCTCAGGTGTGCGGCTGTGACGAGTACCTGTTGGAAAATTTTCCCCTCAGTCAGTATAAGGTAATCAGTTTAACATTTTCAGATTGTTTTTCTCTGGTTGTCCCGATTTTTACCCGTCCTCCCTCCATGTCTGCAGTACATCCGCTCTTGCATCATCGTTGGACGTCTTCCTCACTTAATGCTCGTGTCCAAAGACAGCCTCTACTCTCAGCTTCCAGCCTCGGGTTTTGTCACCCCTTCCTACAGGTAAAAGTTATTTGTAATAAATAACGGGAACAGATGGAGGTGTGAGGTTGACGAGGTGTGCGTGTTTTAGTCGGAGGACGCCCCAGCCGTCTCCCTGTCCAGGAGGAGGTGATGGATCTCCTCCTCGCTCCCTCTGGGCCTTTAACACTCTGCTCAGGGTGCGACTTCTCTGCGCCACCTACGTCAACGTCAACATCCGGGATATTGACAAGGTGCCCATCCTCTGACAAGTGTCTATTAATCTATCCTCTGTACCCATCTTCTGTCTTTTTCTATCCTTCTACGCTCAAAGTCTATTTTTAGAAATCAAAATCAACATTTAGAACATGAACAAAGTTTGAGTCAACACCATTCACTTGTTCTCTGTTTGTCTGTTATCCTCCTTTCTCTCTCTGTCAAAATGTGGGGCATTAGTAAGATTTGTGTCTTTCTGTCTAACACTATTCTGTGTCTGTCTGTCCTCAGCATCCTTTCAACCTTTTCTCATCTCATCATTATATGTTCTCCTCACTGTAAACCCACTGCCAGAAAATCATAGATCAATGCTATTGTATATGCCTGATTTATATCTGCAGTAAGCAGATCACGCTAAATACAAGCTAGCACAAATTTGTGAAACAGATGCAAGTAATACTCAGTTGTCCTCGATCCAAAGACAGCAGGTGATCAAAGAGAGAGAGAGAAACGTCCTCTCTGCCACTTTCAGCTTCTAACAGGATCAAGGCACTCCTCAAAACTGGAAGAAAAAAGCCTTTTTTATGTTTTGGATTATATTTATGCATCTATAAGGGATGAGGATGCTCTTAATGCACAGCAACAGAAAAGCACTGTTAGAAGACAGTGAAACAAATCACAGTAATAAAGTAAAACCAACTGTCTTTGGTTTCAGTTTTGGGTTTTCTGGTTGAGTTTGTCCGATGATGGAAGTACAGTCAAGTTCCTTCTCAGTAGTTAGCGCAAAGCATGCGGGAAATTATTTTTCTTCTGTCAGTTACCCTCAGTATATAAAATACTTATCTGTGCTCAAATCAAAAAGTTTGTGATATTAATTTAAATTATCTTATTTTCAGAGAAATTAGTTGCATAAATATCAGGCAGACTGGATGTCTGGATGAATAAAGGTTTTGCGCCACAAGCACACATTGGTATTTCCTCTAGTCTATTTTTTTTTTCCAAATAATAGTTGTTGTTTTTTCTCAATGCTTGAATAGTCCATGATTAAAAAGTAAACAAAGTATTGTGGAACAAAGAGACACAATTTGCTCATTGTTGCAGTTCAAGTAACAAATCTCCCTTTTGTTTTCGGTTTCAAACTAAATGGATTCGCAGACTCTGGGTTGCTCTCATACAGAATTATCTTTCCCATTTTACACCATTAACACACAGATGTCCTGTAAACCTTTGTGAATCACCTTGAACCTTTCCTTTCTGTGTCCACACTCTCTCAAAAAAAACAAAAAACAAATCCTGTCCTCAGTTTTAAATCTGTCCTCCGCTGTGTGTCCTTCCTCTGTCTCCTCAGGTTGTCTTTGTGTCTTTCCTCTCATGTTCTCGTCACATGTGATCACTCACAGTCAAGGTACTTTGAACATGTGAAGCTCAGTGTTGTGATTCTGCGCCTTCTTGTCTCCTAGCAGTAGTTGTGAGTCTGTGTGTTACAGTAAGCAGCGTCTCTTTAGAGGTTAAATGTCTACGTGGACACCTGTGAAGACACTGCCATTATTACACTGAACATAGGGGTGTATATATAACCCCACTATGTTTGAAAAGTTCTTGAAACTGGTGTTTTTCTGACGTTAGGAGGTTGTTCTCACCTGACCCGTGTGTTTTTCTGTGGTTAGATCTACGTGAGGACGGGTATCTATCACGGAGGAGAGCCGCTGTGTGAAAACGTAAACACCCAGAGGGTTCCCTGCTCCAACCCCAGGTAACGCACCCCATCATGCTCCACCAAACTTGAAAAACACACTCTGACCCTGCTACTAGCCATCTGACTCTGCAAACTTGTGTCCAGGTGGAACGAGTGGCTGACCTACGACATTTACTTGGCGGATCTTCCTCGCTCGGCAAGACTTTGCCTGTCCATCTGCTCTGTGAAGGGAAGGAAAGGAGCCAAGGAGGTAGGAAAGAATAGAGGTGTGCACATGGTGAGAGGGTAATTATGTAGTCATTAATCTGACTGACCTTCCTCTATCCGTCTCCTCTTGTAGGAGCATTGTCCTCTGGCCTGGGGGAACGTCAGCCTGTTTGACTACATGGACATCCTGGTCTCTGGAAAGGTGGCTCTGAGTCTCTGGCCCGTCCCTCATGGCCTTGAAGACCTGCTGAACCCCATCGGAGTGGCCGGCTCAAACCCCAACAAGGTGACTGTGTGGGTCTGCTTTCAGGCCATTGAGCTGACTGTGTGATCAGTTAATGATCAGTGATTAAACAGTGACTGATGACTGACCTGGTCAACGGTTCGGGCGCTGTGATCTGCAGGAGACCCCCTGTGTGGAGCTGGAGTTCTCACGATTCAACCAGACAGTCGTGTTTCCTGATGAGCAGCAGATTGAAGAACATGCTAACTGGACCATCAGCAGAGAGCTGGGCTACAACTACTGCCATGGACTGGTAACTCACAGGCCGAGCTGTGTGGACAGAACTTAAATTTAATCTGTGTTTTATTAGATCATGCTACCAAAAGTCTGGTGCCGTCTGTGTTTTTCTCCTTCGTGTAAACCTGATTTTTTTTCATCCTCTCATCTCTGTCTTAGAGTAGCCGCCTGGCCTGCGACAGCAGCGTTTCAGCCACTGATGCAGAGCAGCTTCGCTCTCTTTGCTCCAGAGATCCTCTATATGAGCTTTCAGAGCAGGAGAAAGACTTCCTCTGGAGACACAGGTGGGAGTTTCATGTCTAGATACAGGTAAATGGCTGAGATAATAGAAATGCACTTTAGAGACTGTCACCATCATCACTATTTGTGTCCCTTCTTTTATGCTCCGTTCTGATTATAAAAGCTTATTGTTGAGAAATTCATGAACGCCCTTAGGATAGATTTGTAATCTTTAAGGCAACATATGTTGCAGTATATACAATTCTGCTTTGATGCTGAAATGGTTCAACTGAGTTTTGCCAAGAAGACCATTAATAACATCTCATACCATCACCAAGCTTTGCTGCTGGGCTTGAACAGTCTGGATGTGACTTTTCATTGTTGGTCCAGGGTTAAGCAATCTCTAATTTATTTTAAAACCAACAAAAAATAATAAATTCTGCAAGTAACGCAAGAATAATCTGTTTCTAAATTGTGAAGAGCTTTGCCCTGTAATGCCAAACAAAGAGTTAACACTAATAAAGTGTCTATGTTGTTGTATCAGCTAATGGCATGACACCAAGGGAGAAATTGAGATAGTTGTTGTCCAGCGGTGTTTTCAAGGTATTGAAATTTCTCCAGAATGGGAGATATCTAGACAGATTGGGGTCAAGCTCACAAAAGTGCAGGCAGGCTCTTTTGAGGTAAAAAATATATATATCTGAGAAAAATGTGTAGTTCTCTGACCCGAGTGACGTTTCCCTGCCAACTCTGTCTTCAAATCAAACAAATTTGGTGTCAAATGTTTGTCCAGCAAAAAATTTTGTTTGTGCCGCTATCATTTTAAAGATAACAAATGTTTGCAGAGGTTGTAAAATGATCTATTCATTATAGATTCATTATAGTTGTCAGATAACAAAACTTGTTCTAGTAATTTACATAAAATAAAAGTGAAACAACGTATCAGAAATTCATCTGTTTTTCCTTTTTTCATTGCAGCTTTTTTTTCTGATTTACTGCTCTATGTAAATGTACGTGTGATATACCTGTTGCTGCTTCCGGCTCTGATTACTTTATTGTCTGTCTCTACCTGCCCATGTCTCCCTGTCTCTGTCTGTCTCTCTGCAGACATTATTGTTTAAACATCCCAGAGTCTCTGCCTAAGCTGCTTCTGTCAGTCAAATGGAACTCCAGAGACGAAGTGTCGCAGGTATAAACTCATTGTCACGATCCGGGAGGTTCCTCCACATGCGGACTGCGATGTAGTCAATTATTTAACAAAGCGAGTGCAATTTGAGAGAGGAATCAGGAGTCGAGCTGCAGCTGCTCAGCCAAACGCAGCTCTGACTCGAGGCACATGGCCAGGTTCCTCTCAGTCACAGCAGCCAAGGGAAACGAAGCCATCAATGCCCTTCCTGTGACTGAATAACTCAGTGGTTTGAGAAATGAAAAGACATAAATAACAAGCTTCATACTCAGTGTTGGGCTTTTGTGTTCGTTCTGTTTTGAAATCTGTAGTCAGCGTAAATCATTTCTCTATTCAGTGAAGCAGCTCAATGGGGGTAGAGCAGCCAGAAATTGAAAGGTGCAGTAAAAGTACAATTTTTACTACTGGCGCACTTGTTACGCAAGTAAATGTAACTTAGTAAATATAGCTAGTTAATACCCTCACAATTTCTTAGCAATACTTGGGGATTTCAATTAGGTAGTAAAGGGGTAATATTATGTTAAATCAACCTTTTGAGCTTCACATCATGCTATAATATTATTCCTTCATCAAAAACATACCCAGAATGTTACCTTGATTCTTTCATGCATGTTTAAGAAATCCATTATTCTCCCTTGGCAACCACTCAGCTGTGCAAAGTGCCTGGGTGGATTGAGCACCGCCTTCAGAGCTGCAGTGTCCAAAGTTCCAAGCTTCCCTCTCACAGATCAGCCCTCCCCGACTCAGCTCCTCCAGACTAGCCAGCAGCAATTAGCAAACACCTGGCGGAACTGTGCATCAACTGAGCTCATTACACAAGCTACTTCATGCTGGTAAAGCACTGTTGTGATGACTTCCTGAAGGCAGAGTTTCAGAAAGAGCAGGACTTTCTTAAAGAGACAGAGACCCACTTTTAAGGTGTTAAATTGCAAAGTCAAAAGAAATTTGACATTTTTATAACAGATGAAGGTAACAGTTATTTGATTGTGCTATAAAATGGTACTATAATGTTGATACTGCCCCTTCAAATGAAATTTAAGGCTTTACAGTGCACACCAAAATGGTTCACATCTTTTTAAATCATTTGTCATGTTACAACCACAACTTGGTATTTAATTGGAGTTTTATGTGATGGTTTTATGCCCATGCTACAGAGCTGCAGATAGGACAATTAGTTGAGTGGTTAAAAAAAACTCTGGTCAAGTTTGGAAGAGTGGTAAGAAGAGAGCCATTACTGAATGAGACCAAAATTTAAACTTTAGGCCTAAATGTGTGGCAGAAATTATTCATCTGCACAACGTGAACAAGTTTCCAAGATGAAACATGGTGGCGGCATCAGCATGCAATGATGATACGTTTCTTCAGCTGAGACAGAGATGTCAATGTTGATGGGAAAATGAAAGGAGATAATCATAAATATTCACGGGTTCTTTCTCAAACTGTTAACATGAAAAAAGGCATGATTGCGCATCCCTCGAACCATTTGTTTTGACTAAGGTCCAACATATCTCCTCTTCTTCCTCAGATGTACTGTTTACTGAAGGAATGGCCGCTGATGGAGCCAGAGTCCGCTCTGGAGCTGCTGGACTGTAACTTTCCCGATCCGATAGTCAGAGAGTTTGCGCTGCGCTGTCTGGTGCAGGGCTTGACGGATGACAAGTTGTCACAGTATCTGCTGCAGCTTGTACAGGTGAGCTGAAACTCACTTCGGCTGCGTTCTTTATTCAAAATGCGAATGCAAACCTGATCCCTGGGTCTGCAGGTGTTGAAATATGAGATGTACTTGGACAATCCTCTGGCTCGATTCCTCATCAAGAAAGCTCTGACCAATCAGAGGATAGGACACTTCTTCTTCTGGCATCTGAAGTCAGTGTAAATCTCCTCTTGTTAACCTGAGATGAAGTGTAATAAACAGATGAGCTAGCTGCCTTTGCATTCAGTTTGACAAGAAGTCTTTTCACAGGTCAGAAATGCACAATAAGACCGTTTCCAGAAGGTTTGGCCTTCTGCTAGAGGCTTTCTGCAGAGCCTGCGGCATGTACCTGAAACACTTGAACAGACAGGTGAGCATTCAGACACAAGTTAGCTCTCAAACATCTTGACTAATTTGGGAATTAAAAGGGACACATACAGAAAGTCTCTAAAGTTGTAACCAGACAAAAGTTACTGATAATCTTTGTGTGGTTCAGCAAAATAGCAGGTTATAGTTGAATTTCAGGAGAGACTTTTGTCTAGAGTCTCAAAAGAAACCCCTTCTTTAAACAACCTCTTGCTGTTCATAAATAATGAATGAAGGCTCCCATGTCCCACACACGTTAGCTTTCATAAATTAAGCTGCAATCTCTGAAACACAGGAAGCATGAAGCAGAGCTCAATGGAGACCATTGTGTGTTAGAGGCAAAAATTTATGAGCTTGAAATGTTCAAGATTTTTCCTGTCCATAAGTTGTAATGATAAAAATGTGTGTAATTCTGTCCAGTGGGGATGAAAGGGGTCCAGCAAATTTATAGGGATGATAATATCCCCCTTTGGAGACGTAATTTAAATCAATGATGGATTTCTGTTTAAAGGATACAATGAACTTAAGATATGGGCAGAGAGAGTTTTAAAGTTCCTCATCCTCTTGTCTTGTACTGGGTCTGGTTAAATGTACTGCAGTGATACAGGGTTTACAAATAGAGTTTGGTGATTTAGAAAAAAACATGCTTGCAGGTGGAGGCCATGGATAAACTGGTGAATCTGACGGACACACTGAAGCAGGAGAAGAAAGACGAGACTCAGAAGGTATGAAAACAAAAACCAGCATGTTCTTTTGTTTAATTCCTGTGCCAGGTTGTTGACGTGTCACTGTGCTTTTATTGCTGGGAAGACTCAGATGAAGTTCTTGGTTGAACACATGTCACGTCCAGACTACATGGAGTCTCTGCAAGGATTCGTCTCTCCACTAAACCCAGTTCACCAGCTGGGAAACCTCAGGTAACAAACTAATCAAGCTACCAACTAACTAAGCCACAAAATGCAAAGATAACCCCAAACTCTTCCATTGACCTATCAAGCTAACCAATAACAAAATGTAAAACTAATTGTTACACTTGCAGGCTGGAGGAGTGCAGGATCATGTCCTCGGCAAAGCGCCCCCTATGGCTGAACTGGGAGAATCCCGACATAATGTCCGAGCTACTTTTCACCAACAATGAAATCATCTTCAAGAACGGAGACGGTAACTGCCTCATTGCTACTGAAAGAGGAGCTGTTGGGACATTTCTGGTAACTGTTCTGTTTGCGTTGCAGATCTGCGTCAAGACATGCTGACGCTGCAGATTATTAAGATCATGGAGAACATCTGGCAGAACCAAGGCCTGGACCTGCGGTGAGAGCCGGTGATGTCATCAGAGGAAGTGACATCAGTGATGCATGACGAACCTGGAGTGTTTGTGTGTTGCAGGATGCTGCCGTATGGCTGCCTGTCCATCGGTGACCGTGTTGGTCTCATTGAGGTGGTGAAGAACAGCTATACTATCATGCAGATTCAGTGCAAAGGAGGCCTGAAGGGGGCGCTGCAGTTCAACTCCAACACTCTTCACCACTGGATCAAAGACAAGAACCACGGAGAGGCGTCAGTACTCCTCCATCTGATTGTAGATGAACTGTGTGTGTCTGTAGACTTGCTCCATCTGACTGTTCTGGATGAACTTTTCCCAACTGTTTGTTAGTTCTCCATAAGTGTATCAAGCCTTTTGACTTACTTGTCTTACCTGTCTCGTAGGTATGATCGGGCCATCGACTTGTTCACCAGATCCTGTGCAGGTTATTGCGTTGCCACATTCATCCTGGGAATTGGAGACCGACACAACTCCAACATCATGGTGAAGGAGAATGGACAGGTGAACCTCTTAATCCTCCTCTTCACTTTGTCTTCCCTTTGCTCTCCACACTGACTATTATTCCTCTCCCTTCAGCTGTTCCACATCGACTTCGGTCACTTCCTAGATCACAAGAAGAAGAAATTTGGCTACAAAAGGGAGCGTGTGCCTTTTGTCCTGACTCAGGACTTTCTCATCGTCATCAGTAAAGGCATTCAGGAGTCGACAAAGACAAAGGAGTTTGAGAGGTCTCTTCTGGTCCTCGTCTGTCTGCAGCTACTTCTGCTGTCTAGCCCGTCTCACCTGTGTTTACCTGTCTGTGGTGCAGGTTCCAGGAGATGTGCTACAAAGCTTACCTGGCCATCAGACAGCACGCCAGCCTCTTCATCAACCTCTTCTCCCTCATGCTGGGCTGCGGCATGCCTGAACTGCAGAGCTTTGATGACATCGCCTATCTTAGGAAGACCCTTGCATTAGGTAAAATTGGAGCATAGATTTGTGAAAAGAGAAGACAGGAAGAATGACGAAAGAAACAGAGGTTAAAAGTGAGCATGTCAGTAGAGGAAAGTAGAAAAAATTAAGGTTGATCAGAAGTGTTACAAAATATGCAAATGTGGCATTTGGAAAAATTTTTAATGGTTCAGTTCAGGACAACTCAGCTACTGACCACAGCAACCTGAATAACCTGGCATGTACGGGGACAACTTGGACCGAGAACCAGGCCGCCTTAAATTTCCTGAGATTGACAGATCAGGGACACACTATTGGAGCCGATCCAGGTGGTGGGTTGATGATGAATTTGTGGAAAGTAGATTTTTAGACCAACTGGGATGACGTCCCACTCTAGTTTATCTAGACTTTTATTGATGTTGGTACTAGAAGAAATGTCTTCCAGGACTCAGACTGATGAAGGGATCCTAAGGTGAGGTTGGGCCAAGTTTTGGGTAACTTTGACAAGAACCTTATTAAAAAGTCTTCTGAAAATCTAGTTTGAACAACATTGAAGTTCATAGCAAAGACTACACAACTGAAAGTGTGTTGCACACAAAACTCACTGGTCTTGAAAGTTGTATTTTTATTAAATTACCTGGTGAAATTAAATCTAGAGTAATGCTTAGAGGGTGACAACTAACTTTAAGGTTACAATATTTTTGATGGCTCTTTTCAGGCCTTTCAGAATAGAGATGATAATTTTTAATACACGTGAAAGTAGTTAGCTTTACCTTTTACTCAACCACCTTGTATTTGTTGTGAGAAGTTTGTCAAATCAAAGTGTGTAATGTTCATTACTGGTCAGATTTTCTGTTCTAATAAACAGAGAACTCAACAGATAAGTGTAAAAACAAAACAACTTTGACTAAAAAAACAAAAGGTTATTCTAGTGCAGAAATTCAAAAAGCAGAAAACTAGAAGAAACTAGACCACACACACCACTGTAAAACTGTGCATTCTGTTGTCTCACCGTGTTTTCTTTCCCCCAGAAAAGAGCCAGCAGGAGGCGCTGGAGTACTTCACAAAACAGATGAACGATGCTCATCACGGAGGCTGGAGCACCAAGATGGACTGGATCTTCCACACCATCAGACACATGCCCAACGAACACTGACACACAGAAAACACTGCACACACTGGCACAACACACCAGACACACATCAGCACATAGCATAAAGGTCTTCAGACACATACACATCAAACAGTGATATAAATCATATGAATCCAAATATGCAACCCATCAGACACAAGTAGCAAACACACACACAGATTTATACAAACACATACATCTAAAGCACACATGTGCTTGTTTTCTGCACTAATCTGGTGATGATGATGGATTTACTGACTGCAAGTTGTTTGCATCACCTCATAATGTTGAGAGTTGCCATAGAAACGCTAGTCTTTCGGGTGCGGAGGTCAGAGAGGTTGGTGAAGGTGCCAAAGGCATGTGGAGGTAGAGAAGGTAACGGTGATGATGTCAACCAGTCTTCAACTTGATGCAACAGTCAACCAGCCGGCTCTACTACTGCAGCTGCAAACTGAGTGAGACTCTTTTAGCGTAGCAAACATTTAAACAGAATTTTATGAACCACCTGCAGCTTTATTGATACCTGGGAGGTGAACACTGTGGTCACTGTGAAAGCAATAAAAAAAAAACTCTGATAACAAATCAGTACTTTGATGATGACAATCAAGGAGTTCTGACAGAGAAGAAGGCTGAGCTGAGTCCTGTGCTGTGAAGCAGCTTTGATAAAGAAACTAACACGTCTGACTGAACCAAATCCAAACATAATAATGTCTGACAGATTACTGGCCAATAGGAAGCTGGCTTTTATTTTGTCCAGGCTTTCCAATTGTGAAAACTGATGGAGCTGGAACTAGTGAACCAATCACAACCATGGAGAAATATTTTATTCTGTTTCATAATTTCCAGATGTCAAACATTTTACCAGTAAACATAAGTCCAGTCAAAAATACTTGTTAGAAATAATTTGGCTCTAAAGTGTTTTAACTGACATGATTTTTCTGTCCTGAAAATGTTTTTTGTAAATGTCTACAATTTTAAAAATCGTTAACAGTATGACACCATTATGGTGCATTCTGTCCCCATACACTCATTTGTTCAGAAATATTTTGATAATTTATTAAAGAACCTTAACTAAAGCTAAGTCCTGACACTTGAAAGGTTGTCAGGAACTAGCAAAATCATCGCTTTAGGATGTGTTAATCTCTAATCTAGTCCCCCAATCTAGCATTTCCAGAATTAGTCACCATGGTGATAAACCCAGATAAGAAGAACCGGCTTCCTGATACCAAAAACGCCAAGCTTACTTTGCAAAGCCACTAATCCTGCTTCATGGTGCAGGCCTCAGATTGGCTGTGGGTGGAGTCAAAGTGGAGTTTGTAAACATTTCATATGTCGTATTTATGTTTAATTATCTGCTGCTTAAACAAGTATTATCCATCGTTTCTTGTTGACATCTATTCAATCTCTTGGCATGTGGATTTACTTTGATAATTTATGAGACGTAAGTTGACGTGTTAAAATTTTTTAACATACATTCATACCTTATTATAAAAACAGCTACATTTGGAATCATGTAGCACTTTTATCGTACAATTCCAGCTAAAATTGTGAAAGTTAAAAGTTCCTCTCATAAAAGTTTACTTCTCACATCTCATATTTGGTGACACACACTGCCTGGCCAAATAATTTGCTCACATTGTAATTGTGGTTCCTGGAGCACCAAAAATAATGTGAGCATAAAGTTAGAAATTTATCCCCAGACAAGATGATGAATTGTGTTTTTTTTTTAATCTATACTCAATACAAGATTACAGATTAATGCGACCTTTTGACAGAACGCTGATAAAGCCTTTTCAAACTCTCTCATGATACGTGATGACCAAAGCTAAACCAACATGGTCAGATGTACAAATTTGATTGTGACATTTTTGGGCCAGTAGTTGTATATTTGATAAAAGTGAAGCCCAGTTTTTTTTCCCCTTTCTTTTTTGTTTTGTTTTACAACAAATTACCACTTTATCTCTGTCAACCTGTGGACCACCACCACCATGAAAATCTATAAACCGGCCAAATTTTACATTTGAAGAAAAAGGTAAATAACTTAATCGAACAACCAAAACCATTGCATTTTTTCAGATTATTGCCAATTTTACCTTCATCCTACAGTTTTATTTATTCATTTTTGGTGTTCAATATTTTATAAACGTCATACACATCTTGCTTACTTCAATGTTCAAACGTAATAGGTTATCACATCACTGTGTTAGAGTGAAAATGACGAACAGATCCAGCAGGATTTGAATTGCACTTGTTTTTTTTGTTTTTTTGTACAGTGCCCTGAGATGACCTTTGTTGTGAATAAGCACTGTCTAAATAAAGTTAATTGAACTGATTCAGTGTTGTGTAGTTTTATTTCAAAAAACAAATCAGTTACATATTAAACCATTTGATTGACTTAAGTACTTTAACTTCCTATTTGAATGTACTGCCTGATGATCGCTCATGATTTTACTTATTGCCACTGTTCAGTGTTTCGCATTTTGAATTATTTTCAGAAATTGACTTGATTCTGGAATAATGATACAAATGAAATTGACCATTCTTGGAAAAAAAAAAAATATATATATATATTTGTCAATTTTTTTATGCCAAATATGTGCCGAACAAAAATGTAATGTATGATAAACTACTGGCTGCTTTTTTTCTTTAATTAAAAAAAATATATATAATTTAAATTAGTTGGTTTCCTAGAAGTAAAACAGCTGTGAAATGTTATTAAATAAAATCTAGTGTACTTTATTATAAAATAAAGTTATAAAGTCTGGTGAGATTAAACCCACAATCAGACGACTGACAACATAAAACGTTCAGAAAAATCCAACTATATCACTTACTTCACGTGTTCAAACTTAATTTTACAGATTTTGACGGAACTTATTTCACAATATGTTTGATTTAAGACACATGGCTTAGAAAAACTAAAGTTATCACATTTTAAACACAAAGCTGACTGTGTAAATGAAAGCCCTGAACAGACCACAGCAGCAAAAAAAAGACAAACTATTATATAACACCAATTTTATCAAAATTTAAAAAAGAAACAGAGCTTATTGTAACAACTAATACATTTAAAAACAAAAACTACAACAAATTTACATGTTTCACATTTTCTTTCTTAGCTGCATTTTGTGACATAATGCATTTACATCCAAACCTTTAAGGCATTAAAGAAACACTATCAGCTTAAAGAGAGGTTGCTCTACTTCAAATTTTACATCAGCAAATATAAATCAAAATCAAAGAATTTAAGAAAATGCATTTCAGCTCTTGCAGTAATTTCATAAAACAGCTTCCTGAACGGATTCCTAACAGGAACATGCGGAAAAAGTGGGATTTTGAATGATGTGATGAGTTTTAACTCATAACTTTTAGAAGAGCCCGTCACATCATGCATCTTTCATGGCAGTGTTGTTATCCTGACCTGATTTCAGAATAAACTACTGAATCTGCTGCTGCAGGACTCCTCTGGTCTGTAGACGATCTGTGTCAAACTTTTAGCTGCAGAATGAAAATGATGAATCAAGAATCTGAAATCTTTCAACAGATTCTTGCCTGTATGATTTTTAAAGATAAAAACACTTGACCTTGACGAATAAAGATGAATGCACACATATTCTTAACCTTTCGTTTCTCTCTTGGATTTATTCTATTTATTGATCTCAACTAAACAAGCGGCCATTATGAGACTCTCATGAACTGTATGACCGAACCCTTGGTAACTGCAACCAACTCAACTAAACTCACCATATATTGAAAACTGAAACAGAAAACATCTCAGCAAGCATTTGTTCAGCTCAAACACAATCTTCACTTTTATATTGAATGGTGCCCGGACCGATATGTTGACAGTAAACCTTAAATTACTGTTATGATTTTGTCTTTCCTACATCACGGCTTTGCATATTTGTAAAATCAAATATTACCTTTCAGCTTATCCTCATTCTACTCCTGCAACTTCACTTCAGAGTAAACGGCGCTCTCCTCTGCTTCACGAGGCCTCCCTGTTGGGACGGTCACAACAACAACAACAAGGTTAAAACCACTCAGTTGTTTTCTCCTGTTGCACATTAAATGTGCCTGGAACTCACTCGTTCTGTCAATGTCCTTCAGTTCAATGTGAGAGTACGTGACATCTCTGGCTTCATCTGCAGCTGAAACATTTAATGATTTTATACGAGCTACGCCGGATCAGAGTTTAACTTTTGCGTCTGTCGTGTTTCAAAGATTTACTTCACCATTTCCTGTCGTTTCAGAGGACTTGACTGACGCGTAGAGATTGGTGTTATCTGCAGCAAAAAAGGGGAAATGTTTTTTGTGCTTTCTTCTTTTTATGTAGATAATACTTAAAGAACACATTTCTGTAATACATTTTAGCAGAGAATTGGTAGAACAAGTGGAATTTAGTGGCTAAATGTCATTCAGCAACTTTTGTTAAAGCTTTTGCAGCCGTCAACAAGTCTAGTAGTAATACTGGCAGTCCAACATTATCAGTCAAATCTGCTACTACTGTTTCTGGTAGAAAAACATGGTGAACTAGTACCAGTAGGAGTAGTTGAGTAATAAAAACCCAACAGTCACAACATGCATGCTACTGAGGTAGTTTTTATCTAAGGAAGAAAACACCAAATGTTGTGTAATGTTGGTTAAAATAGGTCCTTCCAAATATGATTCACTCTGGTTAAAATGTTGATGGGAGGGATAAAAATGTACATAAGTTAGATAAGTGGCTTCTCTGCTAAACAACTGGTAGAGACAAACATGCTGTTTATGAGGGAAAAGAATAGAAGAAGAGTTGTGGAAACAATAGTTTTAAATTTTAATATTACTACACATTCAAAGAGAACTAGCTTGATGTTTGAATCACTTATTACAGTAAATGTTTGAGTTTGTAAGGAGAAATGCACGCCACGGTTTTTTGAGCAGTGTAATATTTCCTTTTCCTTAAGAAAAAGAGTAGTTCTTCTAACTCAGCTGCAAATCTGAGTTAGAACATCTACTATCTACTCACTTTTTAAAGCACATTGTCTTAAAATATGGATCTTCTTCCAGGAAACCAACTAATTAATATGAACGTCAGCCATTTTCTTTTTACCATTTTAAAAACGGTCAAATACCCAGCCATTGTAATGTTTGCTGATGGCTGCAAACTCCAAACACTCAGCTTCTCTCCAACTTACTGGAGGACATTTACTCAAATTTTAGTTTATACATTTCAAACTAGTTATCAACTCGTGTGAATCAATAAAAAGATCCACAATCAATTTAAGATCATTTTTTATAGTGCATCATCAAAAGCAAAGTGAAAATGCAGCATTAAAAACACAAAATTAATTACATTAATGCAAATCGTGATTGTATGGAAATTTCTGTCTGGCATTGTTGTTAAATATTTTGATAAACTCGAATGAATGAAACGCTTAAAACCACCATTAGTGATGTTAATGTAATTAGAAGCAGGAAATCTCACTGACTAAACACAAACATTGCAGCTCTGACCATGAGGAGAAGAGCTGTCTTCATGACTTTCAGTGTTGTTGACTCCATTGTTGGTGTTTGAGGTTTGACCTCTGCCCTCTGACTGCTTTGACCTGAAACATCATACATGCAATTAAATTGATGACAGTTTGAAAATTGTAGTTTAAAGAAAATAAAACCTACTGACCTGATGCACCATAAATCTGTGAAAATATATTTTATATCACATTATTCCATTTTTTTATTATTTATAAGCAACAATGCATATTAAGTAACACAGTTGTTTAAGTTCATTGTCTAAATGATTTAGGGATTGAGGCTAATTTGCATCTGTAGTCATCTCTCCCTTTCTTAAAAAAATGGATTAATAATATATTTCTGAAAAGGAAAAGGCGTCACCTTTAGACCGTCTGCAGCACCACAACAACATCAGGAGAATAACGAGAACGACTCCAACAACTGGTCCAACGATCAAAAGCACAGGAAATGAAGAGCTGACAGGACTGGATACAGTTACTGGAAATCAGAAACATTAAAAAGGAATAAATGTTAATATGAGATAAATGTAAATTTAGGCTTGAACATGGAAAAAAATCTGCATCACACCCTGAAAAAGATCCAAAGTGTTCTCTTCAAACCACTAAATGGTTTCAAAGGAAACCATTTAGTTTTCTTTCAGGTTTTAAAACCTGAAGTTTTTTAAATCCTCCTCACCTCTAATAGACATCCAGCTCTGTAGTGACTCCTCTCCTGAGTGTTTACATTTGTAGAAACCTTCATCTGATTTTGACACTGCAGAGATATTCAGCTCCTCTCTGCTGTCATTCTGGATGAGTTTATTATTGTGATAGAAAATCACATTGGAGAGACGATTTTGATATTTATTTCTGCAGCTCAGAGTAACAGGATCTCCCTCAGTCACAGGATGAACAGGACTCACCAGGATTGTATTATTCCAAATACTGTCTGTAAAACAGTCAGATTAAATTACATTTCAGGCATTAGTGTCAAAGTTGGAGCTGTCATTGAAGAAAATATTTTCCATTCACATAAATCAGAACTTATTTCCATTTCAGACAAATTATCTGTGATTTATAAATAATCTCTTATACACAAATGATCTTGTGCATTTAAGAACAACTGAATTTGACTGTCATGAAGTAAAACATAGAACCTCCAGTTTTATAAAGAATCAGAAGTAAATGTTTACATGCAATCATCAAAATCATCATTTGATTTTATGTTATGATTCTTACTTTTCTAAAAGTTAAATTGTATTTTTGTTGTGGTGAAAAATTTGTAATTTATGAACAAAAAGATTTACAGTCATGAGGAACCTATAATAACATCCTGCAATGTATATGTATGAAATGTATACAATAGATAAGAATCTGAAAGAAAAGGTTTATAAATCAAAACAAACCATGTACAGTGATGTTGACCGCATTGCTGAACTCTCCTGATCCAGATTCACACCAGTAAACTCCACTATCAAACACGAGGCTGTTGATACATGTGGATCCATTCATTTTCCCCCAGATGGAGCAATCTGATAGTGACTTTCTTTCTGTAAACCTCATCACTCTCCACTCAGTAGAGTTTCCCTCACAGCTCAAAGACACAGAGTCAAGCCTGAAGTGTTGAACTCTGTTAGGATTCACTGAGAGAGAAGCTGCTGGACCAGGATCTAAAAAATAAATATAGAAAGACATTTAATCTAGAATAAAGCTGAAAACAGATTGTCTAAATCGTCTATGGCTTTATTTATTGCCTTTAGTCAAATATTAATTTTATCATGGCAAAAAATTAATCATACAAAATTTCTTCAACAAAAACTTGTCTCAAAAGACAAACTGATTTTGGAGGGGAGTGTTTTTGTCAAATGCATCAAAACTTTTACTTTTCACTTTTTCATTTTATGTTTTTTTATTGCTGCTTTGGATTTAAAAATCAACATCGTATGAAAACCCAGATAAAAACTTAGACATTTCTTCTTTACTTTGATAATGAATCCAACAACCTTAAATTACTGCTAAGGATCAAGTACATGGCTAAGTAGAAATAATGTAAAAAGATCATTACTTGCTCATTGAAAGGAGACACATTGAAACAAACTGACCTGCTGACCAGATAAAACTTGGATGTCTGTATGTTGGTTTTCCACTTCCTGCTTCACACACATAACCTGCTGTATTATTGAGTCCATGAACAATGTAGAAAT
>CAEFZY010046134.1:0-18085 GCA_903066815.1 Brachyrhaphis roseni
TGGATGGATGGATGGATGGATGGATGGATGGATGGATGGATGGATGGATGGATGGATGGATGGATGGATGGATGGAAAAGTATCATAACACAGTTCTACTTTATCCTCTAACAGACACAACAGATGTTTGACTTTTTAAATTTTGTTCTCATCATTTCATACTTATCATACCCATGTGTCTCTCATTGTAATGCAATAAACAGAGAAAGAATTAATAGCATTGCCACAGCTGGCTGGTTTTAAATACGGATCCAGGTTCCCATTCTAGCCAAAACAATGAGTGTGAGCAGCTTGTTGTCCAAGTGTGTGGGGGTGTGTGTGTGTGTGTGTGCTGGGCCTTTAAAACATCAATGCCCTGAGCAGTGGACCATGGAAGGGAATGTGCTGTGGGTCACTGACAGGCCACTTGGCTGGCTGGGGCCGACTACTGCTGACACACTCCAGCCAATACAGCTGGTGAGAACTGAGCTGTGTCCACAACACGTCCCACCGCTAAAGCTCACACACTGACTGGCTGACCAATAACCCTCACCTGCACACACAGGTCCAGTAATTTCTACAATGAAACTGTTTGAATAGATTTATTATGTTTTATGCATCTGCTTGATGGAAAAGTGTCGCTTTCCCAGATGTTACTACGACTTGTAAGGTAATGAGAAAACATAGAGAGGTTCTACCTGCCAATTAAGGGGACGAGACCATGTATTTTTAAGCCATATAGGAGCATTTTGCAGTGCAATCAAGTAACTGTGTTACCTTAATTTGTTGTAAAAATGTTGCACATATAAAATATGACTTAAAATAAATTTTACTTCATAATTTAATGCCTTAAAATTGGGCCTCAGCCTCTTTAAAAACTCTTGATCCTACCTCCTTTCAGGAAGTCATCACAACATCCTCTATTAATCCTTTAACAATGCTTTAACTATCGTTGTACTGAGAATTAACTCCTATTATGAGCTCAGCAGACGCACAGTTCCACCAGGTGCTTGCTAATTGCTGCTGGCTAGTCTAAAGGAGCTGAGTGAGTGAGTTGCGGTTGAGGACTGCTTTGGGAGGCAGAAGCTCCTAATCAGCTCTGATTAGGAGCTCCTCTTTCTAGAAAATAGGAGCTGCACTTCAGTGTCCTGAGATTATTTTGCGCAATTGAATGGTTGCCATGGAGATTAAAGAATTTCTCAAACATGCATGGAAGAATCAAGGCAACACACCTGGTGTGTTTTTGATTAGGGATAGCCATTATAACATGATGTAAAGCTCAAAAAAGTTGATTTTACATAATACTGCCCTTTTAAAAACATTTTCAATGATCCTTTAATCTTGAACCTGTAGCTGCTAATAAGGTGTGTGAACATTTACATAGTAATGATCTGTTGTCATAGTTTCAGTCAGGTTCATCTTGGCACTGAAACAGCGCTACTGAAAGTCACTGGAGAAATCCTCATGGCCTCATAGATAGATGTGATGATGAGTCTGACAGATTGCAGGTTAACATGAGTTATCATTAACTCATGTTAATGATAAATCGCCCTCATGCACATGAGTTGGTTATGAAGCTCTCTGTGGTTTGGTGAAGTTTCTTCATAGTAAAAATGTTCACTGTTTTGAGAATGAATCTGATCGATTAAAGAAGAGACCAAGGCTGTGAATCTAAATAACAGACTGATTAGTCAGTCACTTTCTCTGGATGGGATTCAATCAGTCAGTGGTCATATAAAGAAACTTGGTGTCCTCTTTAATAACACCAACAATTAAACACCATTTGCTTTAAATCATGTTACAAACAGGTTCAAGGTCAACCCTCTTTGACCTTTTAAATTGAGCCTAAATTGTGCTTAGTTATTAACAGCAAGAGTGTGGTTGGTTAATACAATGCCTTCAATATGTTTATAGAAAATAATCAATCATACATTCCAGACTTGATTAAAAATGTGTCACGGTAATAAAACAATAAAACATCGATTTAATTGCCACACAACATTAACATTTAGGAACACGTCTTATTTACACTAACATCATTATTTTTGATTTGTAACAGTTTTCCACTAGAAGCTACTTTTAGTCTTACAATTTTTTGATAATATGGACCATGATTTTTAATATCATTATTAATTCTCACTGATTTTTGCTCTCCTAGGTTTGCATTTGTGTCTTGCTCTCTTCTATTTCCAGAGGATAGTTTGAACAGAGCTCTTTGAGGTGCTGGGATTTTTTAGAAGTTAACACAGGAAACCTCTTTTTACAACTTTGTGAACTGTCTACTGGCCTCCTTAGTCTTCATGATGCTGTTTGTTCTCTGAAGTTCTCTAATAAACCTCTGCTACCTTCACTAAACAAATTAAAGTACGCACCGGTAAAATGTTTACTAATTAAAATATCCTACAATATGTAGCTAAGAGGGCTGAAAGGTGAGTCCAAGGTTATTATGGTTAACTAAAGCTACCAAAATAATGAAAACTGAAATTGAGAAAACTTTTCTTTTTAACTGAAATGAAAAAAAAAATAAAAACAGTAATTAAATGGGAAAAACTGTAACTAACTAGAGCTGTATCCTGCAAATATAAAACTTATGAAAGCATACTGAATTTGTAGATATAATATATATATCCTTCATTTTTGTATTTATTAATCTATTTATTAGTTTTCGAAACTGATGTGAAATAGATTTTTTCCCCACACCTTCAGTTTATGTTAGCTGTCGGCAAATTACGGCACTCCATACTCCTCCTTGAGCTGACCTGCAAAATGGCAACAGCAAAAGTTGGGATGAAACAACAGAGTCAGTTGATTGTTCAACAATGATTTAATACATTTTTTTAATGGTATCTTTCGTTAATTATTTATTACCCAACCAATGTATACATAATCACAATCCTCCACTTTTTGAATTGAAGACGTTCAAAATAGAACTAAACTACAATGAAATCCCAAACTATTCTAAACCTGTTCGAATCAGCATTTACAGGAACAGAAAGAAAAAGCAGCTGTTCTAGTCAGAGCACACACCGCAAAATCTAGGCCATTGTGAAAAAAAATTACTTTACATGAAACATAAACACAAAACCAATTCAAAACCTGAACATGTTTAGAAATATTCCATAAACCTTTATTGTTTCTGAGTTTATAGTCTTGTTTTCATTTTTAAATGGTCTAACCTAACAGAGCTGTGTGTGTGGGGGGGGTGTGGGTTGGTGTGTGTGTGTGCTGGTGCTACCTCCACTGTAAATAGTCATGACCGAGAATTGTCTCTGAGCTAAAACTGTAAGCTGCCATTCGAAGAATTTCCCAGATTCCTGGTTAGAAGCAAAACAGCTCTGACAGCATAATCACAATGTGCAAATGTTTAGAGCTGCAGAACAATATTCAGAGGTCATAACACTCACAATATCAGTGTAGCAGCTCGCTCTGTTTACACTTGGAGGAGGAAGAAGTTTCAAGTGTGGCCGTGGCCAAAGAATGTGTGTGTTGATTGCTATCTCACATGTCCCATATACATTCTAAGGGGAGGAATGTTGGTGGGTTTTCTTCAGCTAAATGGTAACAGCTGTTACAGAGTGATGTGTTTGATGGAGGTCGAGAGAGCGGTCTGCTTCTATTTACTTTGGCCGCAGCCTTGGTATGGGAATACTTCAAACGAACACGCTCTGCCACCAGACGCCAGGCCCAGTGGTCGAACATTCTTCGGTTTGATGCAGCAAGACGTGGCTCGTTACCCTGGGCGTTCAGTTTCGCTGGAAAAGACCCAGTTTGTGTTGGGCGCCACGGGACCCACAGCTGGGATTTTACAGGTCAGCACATTTCAGATGGAAGATTTATGATCCGCCCTGGGAAGAAACCGGAAACAAAACAGATCATCTTCGATGTGTTTACAGTGTGGTACACTCACATGCTTCGCAGGCAAGAAGGTTGTCTTTCTGGATCAAAAATGTGGTCCCCACATGGATCTATTCAGAAAACAGTGGTCTGCAGTCATGGATGTCATAAATGTTTATTTTTAAGTTCGGATTACAAGTCAAAACTGAATGTGTTCCCAATAATAATGATAACAGGCTGTCCCAGATAAGTTTGTTGGTTGAACTTATCTGGGTTTCACCATGTGCTCCGCTCACAGAGGCCTGGCAGCTGCTTGTGCAGGGAATGTTGTGAAGGCAGCAGCTGAAACACCGGTCCTTGACTTGTCCAGAGTTTAAATAAAAACCTGCTGCCTCTCGACACGACGAGCCACGGCGCCCACCACAGCACCGAAGGGAAGAGGCAGACGCAGCAAACCAACAGGAGCCGCAGTAAAGCCACAGCACACACCACAATCCTGCAGCAGCGCCTCCAGACCCAGAACCACCAGCATCCAGGCCAAACAAACAGCAACAACAGTCAAGCCAAGTAACACCACAGAAACAGCGACACCACTGTTGCTCCGTACATCTGCAGGGACACAACGAGAACAATCAGCCTCAGACACACACCACCCACTAGGGACCACTCAGTCATTGGAATTATAAAAATAGATTTGCTTAATGGAAACTTGCCAATTTCCAAAAAAAACCTTATTTTGTTAAAAGGTTTTAGTGCTAGGATGAGGTCTTAGTGGTTTTTCAGCCATATCCAAATCTGTGTATGTTGCATGATTGCATCAAATCGACTTTTTTTGCAAAGTGCCTTGACAAGACATGTTGTGAATTGGTGTTGCATAAATAAACTGAACTGAATCTTGTATACAGTCAGAATGTGATCTGCTTCCACATAGAGTTACAGTTCAACTGACAGTAATCATTTCTTCCTGCCTGCCTCAGTTCACCTCCCGCTCTGCTCCTCCCTCTGCAGCACTGAGAAGACAAGAAGGAGCTGAGGAATGCACTTTAGCACAAACACAATGGAAGCCTTTTGTGGAAGATGAAAGGAATATTAGTCACCACTAATGAGATTTGATGTTGGACTTCCATTGTCAGGCCAAGGCAGATGGGTAGAGAGCAGCCATTCTCCACACATCAAAGAAAAGGGAATCCCCACATTGCATACTCTTCTGGCATTTACAGAAATGAACAGAATAATTAAAAGGGTGGCTTTTGTCAGCATCGGTGCTAATGAGGATGTGTCTCTGTGTGCAGCCTCAAGCAGCCACTTCTTATATCTCTGAACTTGACAACAAAACATCCTCTTGGGTCGTGTTCTTTTCATCTCTGGCACTCCACTCTTCCACTTCCCTTGGTTCTCGTCTCACCTTGATGTTATCTTCCTCTGCTGCTCAGATGCTGTGTGTTGACATAACCCTGAAAGCTTTCCACTGTCTTTGCTCACTGAGATTAAATCTGCTACATTTCCCTCTGTTCATGCAGAATCTGATCAAGCTTTTTATCAGTGTATAAAGTTTACATTCCCCACAAGCAGCATGAAACCAGTTTACCCAGAGCTATAGGCAAGCATGTTATTAGAGAGTTAAGTAAAAGAAGAAAAAATAAAGATTTTCAAAAAAGATGCACATGCAACAGGAATTACTCCTTATTGTGAGCCATTTTTTTCAGTTCATCAGAGGTGGGCAACTCCAGTCCTTGAGGAACTTCTAGTCGTGTCCTTGGTCAAACACACTGAAATGAAACAGCTGAATTCTAAGCTTTTGTTGCCCTTCTTTAAATCCATGTTAAATCTTCTGATCAGAAAGCCCAGCAGAGAGATGCTGAAGCTGGGGATCTGATCCCCTGAAAAACAGAGATCCCATTCTTACTGCTCTGACTGGATCAAACGTCAGACATTCATGCAGCTGCACAGCATCCAAAACAGGAAAGGAATAATTTTTTTCAAGCAATATTTCTGACAAAAAAAGAGAACGTTTTTCTAAAAGAATAAATAAGAATAAAAGAAACAAAGCTGCTCTTACATTTCTAGAGACTGCTGCCATTATTTCAATGTTTTTGTCCTTCTTTTCTTAACCCTCTCCAGGCAGATGTTGCAGATTTGCAACAGCTAAATGCTGTTTAAATGCTGTTTAAATGTCTCTCTCAAGAAAAGTCTGAATTGTATATTACTACCCCATATGATCATTTTCTCCAAATATCAGATTTTTCCTGCAACTACAACTTAATTTGAGCCTGCGAGGGTTAATCCTTTGCTTTGGGTAAACCTCAGACTACCTGAAACATTATGAAGTCTTTCTGGCACATCCAGACATACACACAGATTTTCCAGTGTTATAGGACAGTTATGATCAGTGGAGTAAGATAAGGAAATATATTCATGTTCTATCATGTTGTGTCGAATTGCATAGCTCCAGCTAGCTGTGCTTTCTTCATACATCTTGCTTGAAAGTTTAAGATAAAAAGAAACAACATATGTTGAATATCTTCTGGATTGTTGTTCAGTTTTATCCACGCTCCAAGCAGACACTTTTCCTTTCTTATGACAACTGCAATATGACTTATGAGAATCTGGGGAAGCCGGTCAGAGACTGATGGGAGATGCGAGATGGAATCTGTTACAGATGTGTTCATAATTCTTATTTTGGTGGAAAAGATCCAAAAACTCAGCCAAGAACTCAGCCATGGCTGGTCTAAGAGTGAATGTTTAATAACCCACTTTAATCTTTCAACTGCACTTGCTGTTCAAATAAGAAAACTGAGTTTTTCTATAATGATTGTTGTTCTCAAAGTTTATGCTGAATATCTTACAAGGTGTTATCCTCAAGATTTTGTGAGCTACTGTTTGCTTTACCATGGACTCAGCGAAGTACCACCTGCTGTACAATAAATACCCACAGATTTACTTCTCGGATTCTTGCCTTGAGTTAACACCGGTCCAGTCAGGGCGGTCAGTCTGACCCCACACTACAGAACACATGGAATGTCCTCAACTGTTTTCTAAATTTATAATCTGAAATGGGTTTGATGGGGTCTCCAACTTTTGGTGTCATAATTTAGAACAACAGAATCACACCGTTTCATATCAGACATATTTCTTGGTTGCAAAATAACAATTTCTGTTTTTTTAAGGTGAGACTTTTACACCAAAATAATAATTTACACAGGAAGTGAAGGTTGGAGGTGGTGAACCAGCAGGGGTGTTCCTGAGTGAAACACATTCTCAGAAAACTAAATGCTTCCTATGGTTGCGTGGGTGTCAGGATCGGTGTTTTTTTTGTTTTTGTTTTGTGGAAGCCTGCCGCTTCCCACTTCCTCCACCAGATGCCGCCTAGGAGCAGAGCCCCTGGAGAAGCGTGGGGTCGAACCCGGGGACACACCTGTGGCGCATTGTCTGACTGAGGCTGGGAGTATTTAAGAAGCGGCGAGCTGACACTTCCTTGCCTGAGTGTTTGTTTTACCTTGGTAACAAATCGTTCCTGAGTAGGCCCTCTGACCAATTTCCCGAGATAATCGCCTCCTGTGTTTTTCCTCTTGTCAGGTTTACCTGGATTCCTCCGGAGTTTTCCGAGAGGAGAGTTCTGTGGGTCGTTTGTCCCGGACTACGACCAGCCACCAACTCGCTCCTCCACTCAGCCTGACTTACCTGTCCGCCCTCCAACGGTTCGTTGCCTCTCCACGCCGCCCCTGGGTCCTTTGCTGCTCCAAAGATAGCATCCATCTGCTCCTAGTAAGCCTTTCCCCTCCTCAACCTATATTCATCCACCTTCCTGGATTCGTATATTCTAACCGCTTCCTCCCGTTGACAGTGGCTGAACTGGTTGTCCCTTCCAGACTCCTGCTCCGTGTTTTCTCCCCAACCCTGACCCTCGTGTCAATAAACTTCATTATTGTTTTGTACACGCGTCTCCTGATTGTGTTTCGTGCATGTGGGTTCATAGACTAGAACCAAACATGACAGAACACTCAGGCCAACAGTCTACCCCTGCAGACGCAATTAGGAGAGCCTTGGCGGAACAACAATCTCTCATTCAGTCTCATGATGCAGCCCTGCGAGAGCTAGGTAGCCGGCAAGCAGAAACTAACCGCCGGTTAGCCGAAATAGCCGATTTCCTCCAGGGATCTGCCCAACCGGACCCGAGCGCACCGCCACCTGCAGCTCATGTTCCGGATCCATCTAGCCACGCCACGTTTTCGGAGGTACGACCGTCAGCGCCCGAGAAATTCTGTGGTGAGGTGAGGAAGTGTAAAGGCTTTATTTTGCAATGTGGAATCATTTTCAACCACTCACCTCAGAGTTTTCGCCATGATAATGCCAAAATAGCTTATATGTTATCCTTGCTGACTGGACGAGCTCTGGAGTGGGCTGAGGCTAAGTTTCCCTCCCCCACCAATTTTGGGTGCTCATTTTCAGAATTTTTGGAGGAATTTAAGCAGGTTTTTTGTCGTGACACCGATAAGACTTCAGTTTCCCGAGAGCTGTGGACTCTAGAGCAGGGTCAAAGAACAGTTTCTGAGTTCGCCATTGACTTTAGAATTAAAGCTGCAGCATCTGGTTGGGACGCAGCTGCGCTAAAGAGTGCTTATTTCCACGCTCTGAGTGAGCAGGTAAAGGATGAATTAGCCACTTTAGAGGAACCAGAAACTTTAGAAGATTTCATTAAACTCACCATAAAGATAGATAACTGCATCAGATCACGTGCTAGAGAACGAAACTGTCGTAACTCTCCTCTTAGATCTCATTTTCAGAACCTACCTGCTATTTCTCCTGAATCCCCTGCATCGACACCTCTCCCCGAGCCGGAACCCATGCAGCTGGGGCGAACTCGCTTAACCCCGGAGGAGAGACGTAGGAGGTTACATTCACGTCTTTGCCTGTACTGTGGTGAGTCTGGCCACTTCATTGCCAACTGTCAAGTCCGTTTAAACCCCCAGATCCGACAGTAACGACGAGGAGACTGTTGGAGCCAACACCCACAACCCAATCTCGTCTCATCCTACCGGCAACTCTCATAAGTAATCACTTGTCTCTTCCCCTGTCAGCACTTATCGACTCTGGCTGCGAACAAAATCTAATCGATTCAACTCTAGCCAAACAGATGTCCATCGAGGTAGAACCACTGCCGGTACCCCTCCGAGTTGCTGCCCTTAACGGTAAAGCATTACCTCATATCACACAAAACCAAGCCAGTCTGTCTTGTCGTTTCAGGTAACCATACTGAATCAATATCCTTTTTTGTGTTCAGTGCTGCCAGTTCTCCCATTGTTCTAGGATTTAACTGGTTATCTGCCCATAACCCTCACATTAACTGGGTTAAAGCTCACATAGAGTCCTGGTCGTCCAATTGTCATGCCACTTGCCTCCTTTCAGCTATTCCTTCGAGCTTCCCGACTACAGATCCTTCTGAGAGTAAATCCCCCGATCTTTCCTCTGTACCCGTTGAATACCATGATCTGGCACCCGTATTTAATAAAGATAAAGCCCAGTCACTTCCACCCCATCGTCCATACGACTGTGCCATCGACCTGCTGCCTGGCGCCCCACTACCCAACAGTCGTCTGTACAATATCTCCCGGCCCGAACGCCAAACCATGGAGAAGTACATCAATGATTCCCTAGCAGCAGGTATCATTCGAACATCCACCTCACCCTTAGGGGCAGGATTTTTCTTTGTTGGGAAAAAGGATGGCTCGCTACGACCGTGCATAGATTACAGAGGATTGAATCAAATAACTGTTAAGAACAAGTACCCACTACCACTCCTCTCTTCCGCCTTCGAACCTGTTCAGGGAGCGACCATTTTCACCAAACTGGACCTAAGAAATGCTTACCACCTCCTTCGAATCCGCGAAGGGGATGAATGGAAGACTGCTTTCAAAACACCTATGGGTCATTATGAGTATTTAGTCATGCCCTTCGGCCTGTCAAACGCTCCCGCTTTCTTCCAAGCACTAGTGAATGACGTGTTAAGAGACTTTATTAATGATTTTGTTTTTGTCTATCTGGATGATATCTTGATTTATTCCAGCTCCCTGAAGGAACACAAACGGCACGTCTGACAAGTTCTCCGGCGCCTCCTTGAGAACCGGCTTTATGTCAAAGCCGAAAAGTGTGAGTTTCATCAACCCTCAGTCACCTTCCTCGGCTATGTGCTCGAGGGCGGACAGGTAAGACCGTCGGGGGATAAAATAAAAGCAGTATTGGAGTGGCCCAGACCAGAAACCCGGAAGCAACTGCAAAGGTTTCTGGGGTTCGCCAATTTCTATCGCCGCTTTATACGCGACTACAGCCGGACGGCTGCTCCATTGACGGCTCTTACATCCACCAAGACGACGTTTACCTGGACGCCCGAAGCAGAGGATGCTTTTGCACGTTTAAAGTCATTGTTTGCTAATGCACCCATCCTCATCCAGCCAGACCCTACCAAGCAGTTGATTCTGGAGGTCGATGCATCAGACTCTGGAGTAGGGGCCGTCCTGTCCCAAATTTCTTCGCAAGATCACACAACTCACCCTTGTGCCTTTTTCTCCCGCAGACTGTCCCCGGCTGAGCGAAACTATGACGTGGGAGATCGGGAATTGTAGGCGATAAAGCTCGCCTTGGAGGAGTGGCGTCACTGGCTGGAAGGAGCTGAACATCCTGTAGTTATCTGGACTAACCATAAGAATCTTTCATACCTGCAATCCGCTAAACAGAACAACCCCCGACAGTCCCGCTGGTCAGTATTCTTCTCCCGGTTTAACCTGTCCATTTCATACCTCCCAGGATCCAAAAACGTGAAGCCGGATGCCCTCTCCAGACACTACACGCCTGATGATTCAGAAATATAAGTGCCAACTCGCTCCTCCACTCAGCCTGACTTACCTGTCCGCCCTCCAACGGTTCGTTGCCTCTCCACGCCGCCCCTGGGTCCTTTGCTGCTCCAAAGATAGCATCCATCTGCTCCTAGTAAGCCTTTCCACTCCTCAACCTATATTCATCCACCTTCCTGGATTCGTATATTCCAACCGCTTCCTCCCGTTGACAGTGGCTGAACTGATTGTCCCTTCCAGACTCCTGCTCCGTGTTTTCTCCCCAACCCTGACCCTCGTGTCAATAAACTTCATTATCGTTTTGCACATGCGTCTCCTGATTGTGTTTCGTGCATGTGGGTTCATAGACTAGAACCAAACATGACAGTGGGACATTTGATCTGGACCTCGGTTCAGATCCAGATCACTGTCAGAGCATTGTTCTGTTTCATTCTGTTGTTCTACTGCTTTGTCGGTAGGTGTGTCCACAGGTATTTGACAGGTGCTTGTATACATTATTATTAACTACCTCAATTTCACATTATTACGCTGCAGCAAAACCTTTAAAGCAAGACTTATTATTAATTATTGTCTATAACAAGCTTGATCATCTGGTTAGCTAGCTGCCCTGTTTGCACTCGGGGAGCATGCTAGCAGCTTACCAGCTGTGAAACAGCAACACCTGGATAAACGGGATGAGAGGTGAAGCTTCATTTTTAAGCCATGACTTTGCAGGTTTTTCTTGCAAGGAAGCAAACATGTTGGTAAAATATAAGAGTGCAGCATTGACTGACTGGAATTTGTACCTAAGTAACTGGGAGAGTGGCAGCGCTGGGATCCTATGGTAGATGGTTGTTATGATCGGTGCTGCTGTTTTCAGCTGAACCACGCCTCTCTTTCTGTCTGTCTCATTCCTAACAACCTCACTGTTTGACATCCTTCCAGAGCACATAAGGAACTTTTTTTTTTTTTTTTTTTTTTTTTTTACAGTAGATTAACAAATCTTTATTAACTCTTTAAATCACATTTCTTTCAGAGTGTGAAGATGCAGCAGGATGGAAATCCTCAATTTACTTTTCTGCTCAGCCCTGCACTATCTCTCCCAATAATCTACCACGTCTCCCTTTACTTCCTGAAACACAGACTGTCAGTTTCCAGATAACACTTTGTGTAACCAGGTGGTGTGATTAGCAGTAACTGTGCTGACAATAGAAGCACTTAAGATGAAATACAGCAACAAGACAACATTGTTCTTGAAGCCAGAACATATGTTCTGTTCATTTTATTATTTGTAAATAATAATCACATATTCTCATCTGGCTAGTTGAGTTACTTGTGTATATCCTGATCTTTGTTTAACCTGCTTAGATATAAAGTCGTGTGGGAGCTGAAATATTAGTGCCAATTCATAAATACTGGAAAATGTCCTGAAGGTTTGGGTTCCTGAAGTGTTTCTGTTAATGATTCAAAAGTTCATCCTGACGTCTCCATTAACCCAAATCAAAATAAAGTTATGCTGAGTTTTTACACAAAAGATGACGGTGAGAATAAAATCCTCAAAGTGAGGCAGCACACAGCAGAAAACCAGGAGTTAAGTCCAGAGCAGAACTCTGTAAAACAACAATGTTGCTTGTCCAGATGAACGACATTAATAATACTGTTCGTGGAGAAATTTTTTAAATATTATTTTCAGAGGGTTTTTAAGATATTGACAAAAATTCAAGCAAGTTGTTTTCTTAGAAAATGGTGAAAATCTACATGGCCAAAGTTCAGTGATTAGACAAAGTTTTAGCTCAGCAATAAGCGTATAAGAAAAGACTGACAGGCCAACTTCCTCTTGGACCCTGACATGGTCATTTCTATTTAAATTACTAGGTTCATTAAAGGGGCAGTATTAAGTAAACTCGTTTTTTAAGCTTTGCATATAACGTTATTCTCTCATCACCCTTGATTCTTTCATGCATGTTTGAGAAATCCTTTAATCTCCCATGGCAACCAGTCAAAACGCCTGACTGGACCTAGCCCCGCCTTTTCTGCCAATTCTATGGTTAATGGAAAAGCAGCCACTGACTTTAAGACTCTCCACCCGGCTGAACAAAAATGATTAAAAGTAACAAAGTCAGAGAATCTACAGAAAACATTTTAGCCTCGTTCCCTTCAGTATCCCCAAAGTCGACTAGTAATCCAGGAAAAGAGTCTAGAGGCAGATAAAGCCTCAAAGAAAGGTTTTTGTTTCGGCCTTCAAAGTGGCCCAGAGGCCGTCTGTCCCTCCTCATCTCCCTTCTGTCTGAGTGGAAGGGGTGGAGGTGTGGGTGGGGGCCTTCTGACATCCAGCATCTGTTCCTTAACCGATGACTTCTTTATGAGGTCCGTGTGCTAACTAATACTGTACCAACAGGCTCCCTTTCCTCAGTGACCTCTGACCCCTGACATATGGCCATGCTTTAATGTCACACAAAGCATTCAGGTATATTTGACAGACGGCTGTGTTTAAAGGGAGTCAGCGTTTTACTGCCAAAGCCACCTCATTTAGAGGTGTGCTCCGATGTTAGGAGTTTGAACCTCACCCTGTTTTAAACAAAACTATCCTGCTTTCTTTCAGATATTACTAATGAACTATTCTACAAATGCTTCCCTAAATGTGTATATTCCCATCGTCCTGAAGAATCAGGCGTCAAATCTGTTTAGGTGAGGAGAAAAGATGTCCCCCAGTGCTGCCAATAACTGTCAGTCTGAGCTTCCCCTCTTAATTAAATACGAGAGTTTCTTTTCTTCCCTCTCCCTGCTTCACTGAGTAACTCTCATTTATTAACAGTAATGGCTGCCAGTGTTCTTCATCTGTCGTCCTCTCTGTCGGGGGCGCTGAGTCCCCTTTAAGTGACACGGACTGGGCCATGTGGATGATGGCACACACACACACGCATGCACACCCCCACATACACACCGCACACACACCCAAAGGAATAATAGACAGGACTGAAAAATGACTAAATGGTTCTTTAATCTGCTAGTTAACAAAAGACATTTTGAACGGGCAGCAGGAGTGGTAAAGGGGAAAATATTTAAAACTTTACTAAATGAATGACTGTAAACTTATTGTGAGCTGATTTCAGCAAATGAATCAAAGTTAAGTTGAATACTATAAGTATGTGCTTCAGTTAGAATCTTGTTAGATTCCGACAAAAAAAATCCTGTAATGTTTATTGTTTTATATATGGAATACTGAATATTTTTTCCTTATGAGTTAAGATAATGTTACTCATTGTTGGTAAAATTTTAGCCTAGCTTGTCTGAAAGCTGATTTCTCTACATCAAAAGAGAGAAACCAGGGCAGGAAGCAGAGCTTAGTTGAGGAAAGTCAAAGAACATTCATGTCTCCTGGTTGGAGAAACGTCAGGAATGCTTTGGACAAATGGTGTAAGTTCAAAAATGTAAACCATCAAATATTCCACAAACCTTCCAACTGTTCATGGTTGGAAGGTTTTCTGATAATGTCAATTAACATTGATATTATTGTTGCATTGTTTACAGTATTGTTTCAGTGAGCCTTCTGAAATCATTTCAGTTGTCTGTTCTACACCGTGTTCCAAATTATTATGCAAATTGGATTTAAGTGTCATAAAGATTACATTTTTTGTTGTGCTATTAAATTTATAGATGGTATTTTGTGTCAGCCATACATGAAGATTCATTTTCAAACAGACTTGTTCACTGATGACTGCTGTGCAACCCTGGATGGTCCAGATGGCCACAGTAGTGGATTGGTGGTGGATGGCCACCACATCCCAACACAGCTGTGATGTCAGCAAGGTGGTGGTGGAGTCATGCTTTGGGTCAAGATCATGGGGAGAGAGAGATTTATGAAAATCTGAGAAAATATCACTTGCATAATATTTTGGAACACGGTGTATATAAATGTTCTCTCATTCACAAACACGGCTTGTTCTGTGGTTGGTCACTGAACTTAACCTGCAGCAACACTGGAAATGATAGAGCCTGCTGCCACCCACTGGCCACTTAGAGTATTGGTTATCAAGGAAACTGGATATAAGTTGGTGGAGAGACACTGCTGATGAAAAAGTCCCACCGACATTTTGAGAAGTTAGTCGCTGCTTTGATGAGAAGAGATGAAGCAGGCTCTGATGTAGGAAGATACTACTGGACAAGAGAAATGTGCTTTGCTTAATAAATTATTTTCATAAATATGAAATCATATTTCTTTTACATTCAGGATGCCAGTTGCTTTGCTTCTGACACAAATTAACTTAAATAACAATTTTGAGACCTATCAATGTTTTGAATCATGTGAGAAAAGTTTTACATAGAAGACATTTATCAAATAAATCACCTGACTATCTCTGGAAAGTCACCTGACTCAGATGTAGAGAAAGTCCTTCCTGTTTTAGTTCATTAAAGTATCAAACTTCAGATTTGGCCTTTAGACTGAACATGACAGACACAATAGAGGGAGTGAGGGACGACAGGGTCAGAGTGCCCACAACTATAAAGAACAATTATTTAGTTTACACTTGCAAACTTTTACTATATATGACTTGTTTTATGGGGGTTTTTTTAAATAAAAAAGTAGTGTCCTCCATCCAGCAGATGGAAGAATTGCAGAGAGAGAAGAGGACGACATGCAGCAAACAGTCCGGACCGGGAATCGAACCAGGGACAACAGCGTGGAGTACTGTACTCATGAACTGTGATGCTGTGATCTCTGGTGGAGCCAGCTGCTCATCGTCTGAAAAAACACAAACAAACCTTCGTCCTCCTACCACTTCCTGTCGTCTTCTTTATCATTTCCACCAGTAGTGACATCTGGCTGTAGATCACGTGCCTTGGGTGATGCAAAAACATTGCATAAATGTTTTGTGAAATACATCAAACCACCTCACCTGGAAAGACTTCCTTGCAACTTGTGAAGCAAATTGGTCCCATCTTGGCAGAGCTCTGCACACTCTGACATCTGTAAATAGAGTTTGCACAAGACATCATTGTCCATCTAAGTTAACATGCTGGGCAAAGAGAGTCTGAGTCTAAGAATCAGCCTGATGAAACAGGAGAAGCTGCAGAGATCCACAGGTCAGGTGGGTGAATCTGTCAACAGGAACACATTTAGCTTCAACCTCCACAAATCTGACCTTTAAGGGAAACTGGCATGAAGAAAATCATTGTTTAAAAAAAAAAAAACACCCTCAGTACTCTGTGCTTTGAGCAGTGCAGGGGAAGCTGAGTTATTATTGAAAAATAATCAGGAATCACAGCATGTAAAATACAAGAGACTTCTACGGACAACTGCAAAAGCTTTTCCAAGGCTGGAGGCTTCGTTTGGCTTTTAGCAAAAAATCACAGTAAAAACCAGTGAACTTTGTGGTTATACAATAGAACTCAGTTGGTCCTTTTGAAGGTACTGTATCTGTAAAACAGATGTTTTTACTTTATTTCTTTAGTCTAAGAAATAAAAAAAAAAGATGATTTTTGTTAGGGTTAGGGTTAGGATTAGAAAAGATGAAAAAAAGATGATTTTTGTTAGTGCGCCTATGCAGGAGAGAGCACTAAATATGATATCATCATCAAAAACTAATTACAATTTGATGTTCTTTGTTCATATGAATGTCACCTCATGTTTCCTTATAGATGTTATCAGATTGTCGCCTGTGTTTGATTCCAGCTGACCTGCTGACTCTGATCACTGGACCTAAAAACCCAGATCCACATTCTCTGACCTGCTAGAAGCCAGAAAGTCTTCTGAGTCACAACTTGTACAGTTTTGATCTTTTTCTGAATTCCGTCAGTCTGAGCCATTAGTTTTGGTATCAAGCACAGAAAGCAGCTTCAGTGTGGCTACAGCCACTGTAAATCACGGATCCCAGCTGCACGCATGAATCAGCAGTAGGACAAGCAGGCTTTTATACCGTCTCTAACCTCCCATGAGTGATAAATAAACTGCTGAGCTTGTTTTCTGTTCCAACTGTAAGCTGACTTCACTTTCTTTCCAATTTCTTTCACTTTCACTCGGTTTTTACAAGAGCTGGGACTTGAATGAGTTAATTTTGATGCAATTAATCTCGTTTTCTTTTTTCCATGCAAATGGCCCAAGCCGCAACCTTTGTGTTGTGTTTCCGCTACGCCTGTAAATCTGACATCTGCAAATAAGCCACTTCTCTTGTCCCACTGGGGATTCATTCCTGCTTCTAGAAAAAGTCTGTTGATGTGTTCAAGTTGTGCTAAAAGCAGTTAGCATATCAGCGACGCTATTAGAACCTAAAATAACATCTTAATGCTAACCGTGCTGTATTTGGACCAATGTGTTGTTTGAATAATCTAAAAAACTGATTAAAAACAATCAATATCTTTGTTGTTGAGCTTGTATATTTATTTATTCAATAGTTTTGCAGAAAAAAGGCTTTTTGAATTAAAAATACTGGATATTTTGTCAGTATGTGGTTTTTGATTAAAATGTTATTAATTGATTACAGACCCTGCAATTCATGTGATAAAAATTTGAATCAAGTCCCACCTTTAGTCTTTACACCTCCGAGGCAAAACTGAAAGCACTTGGAGCATATCTGTGTTTATATGCATTGATGCATTCAGCTGGAATCCTGACTTTGACTAAAATCTATATATAGTATGTGATGTTTTTAGTATTTTGAGGTTGGTTTGTTTATAAATACTGATCAATTAATTCTCCATGATCACTTTTAAGCTTAACCAATTCAACTCGTCCCGCTCTCCCAGATTCCACCAAATCTGGATGGAAATTCTGCTCAGGGACCCACAGAGTCTAGGGCCAGCCCTGCTTGGCATCTTCAATAGAATATCAGCTTGAATATGTCAGAATAAAATGTCTGGAAGGGAGATGAAATTAGAATTCAATTAATTAAGTTGCAGCAATTCTGACATCTAAGACAGCATAAATCATCTCTTTTGTATTCTGCATTTGTTAAACATAAATCAATCATTTCTTCCATGGACTCAATCAGTATTCATTGATTTGGAGGAGCTCATGTTGTTCTGATTTCATGTTTTTTTAATTAGCATCATGTTACTGAGATTACATCTCCTCAGAGCATGGTAGACCAGGAAGCAGCAGGAAACTCCCGTAATGAAACTGTCTTCAGCTCATTAAAAAGTAAATAGAGACTAATGTATGTGTCATGATCCGTGTTTTTCTGTGTTTATTTTCGAGTTCTCTGTGTTTTTCTGTGTATTTATTTCTAGTTCTGTGTCTCTGTGCTCTCCGTGTTGTCCTGTCTCCCCTTGATTGTTCCCAGGTGTGTCTTGTTCCCTTGATTGCTTCCCTGTGTATTTAGTCCCACTTGTGTCCTGTGTTCCTCGTCGGGTCCTTGTCAATGTTTGTCTAAGTCTGTCGCCTGAGTCCATTCGTTTGCCTTGCGCTACCTGTGCTGAGCCTCGTCTTCTGCTCTGCAGTGCTGCCT